>WBMW01001134.1:1175483-1243490 GCA_013396635.1 Penelope pileata | reverse complement strand
CATTCTATGATTCTATGATAGATCACATGGTTTTTGGATAGATTGGATAGATTGGATTTTGGATAGATAAATTCTATGACAGATCACTTGGTTTTTGATAGATCACTAAGGGTTTTTGGAATTAAAAAAAAAAAGAAGAAGAAGAAGAAAAGCATGCTTTGAAACCATTAGAACAAAGGCTCATGGACAGGGTTGGCAAGGACAGTAGGAACAGCGCAAACAGGGAGCCCACAAGCTTCCTTCCCTGTTTTACATAAAGTAAACGTTGCTAATTTGGAACTGAACGATGACAGAACACTGTTGCTGTATGTTATCGTTGCATACCCTGAGGAGAACCACAGTCTCAAAGGTCTTTGTTATCTTTCCATAGATAATACCTACCTTAACACAATGCCCCATTTACTGCCGTTGCCTTGCAAGACCTTGCTTGTAAATGACAGAACTAAGATAAACAGATAAGAGATAATTATAAACAGATGTGTGTCACGTGGTGGTTTGCACCCACAGTGGCTTTCACAGACCTATATAAATCGATCTGAAACCGGTTTTAATTACACTGGTAGGGCTGCCATGTGCTGATAGGGCATCAGCTGGGCCCGAGTTTCTGTGTTCTGACATGAAACATCGCAGGGGGCTACGATGTGCCGATGATGTCATTAGGTACTGTGCAATGCGTCGGGGTGCTAACGTGTGATCGACTGATGGGAGTGAGTCCATACAGCAAAACAAAACCAAATCAAAGAGCCCGATTCTGTTCCCACTTACATAATTGAAAGTGATGTAATTCAGGATTCATGCTGCTGCCTGAAAAAAAAGGCCAACAAACTGGGCTTATAAGCCAGGTGTTGTCTGACTTTGAGAAGTGCTTTTTAACAACAGAGCAATATGAAGTAAAAAATAGAGCAATGCTGTCAGGTTATGCCTCACAATTACAGAAAGGACCCAGTTAGATGTGCAGTCCTAAGGAGAGTCAGTTCTATCTTTGTGTCTGTAACGCAAAAAACAGTCGTTGATTTCATTTTTTTTAAAAAACAGTAATTTTAATTTATATAGATATACATAGATTTATAAAGGTTTATAGCAAGTATTAGTAGTGTTAGTTCAGAGAGAATTTTTTCGCATGGATACAAATTCTAAATGGTAAGTTTGCTACTCTTCATTTGCATTCATTATGATGTGAACTATAATTATAATTTCGGTGACGGAAGCCGACTAAACAGGCACTGCCTGCCTGAAAAAGCAAAAGTCAGCTGCTCTGCAGTGGACTCTGCTGTTTAAAAGCACGACCATGGAATCCAGTTCTGCTCATACCATATTTGCAATATTTTCCTTCTTCAGAACAAATTTCTTCAGAGCACAGCGTAAGGTTTCCACACAGTAGATTGCTACATAAGCAATTTTCAAACAAACTTCATGCTGGAAGCTGAAAAAGCTGTTACAAAGTGATTCGTATTTTAGCACTTACCACTGCCAGCAATGTTTATCTTAACCTGTTTCAAAAACATTTACTTCCCTGCTTTTCACAGCTCACCTGTAAAACATGATTGTTCTGTCCCTGAAGCATGCCACGTGTTAAGCAAGCAGGATCCGATGCTCCGCAGTGCTTAACAGCCATCCAATTTCTGCACTTTTTGACAGCACCACCTCGCTCTCCCCAAGCAATGCTCTGCTTTACTTAGGAAGGACGTTCATTCCAGGAACAGTGTCCATAAGGGACAGTGGATAGCACCGCAGGAGGTCTGGGTGCTCCCAGCCCTACGCTGCCCCAACAGGCCGCATGTTACATCCTGTTCGTTAAGCAGTGTTCAGCATCACTCTAAAACAACAGAGAGTTCTACAACAGAGCTATTTCAGAAACCGACCAAAAACCTTTTACAATTGACCTAAGGTAATAAATGTACATGTACATGTACAGAAGAGAGACAGACAGGGACCCACCTGTGTCAGACAGGGACTTAATCTGTAGGCACAGCCAGACGGTCTGCCAGACAAACAGAAAATACAGACCAATGTGAAGGCAAGCAGAGTGGGAGAGACTAACGAGGTTGGTTAGATAGAGCTTCATTTTTTTTTTATGTCTGATTAGGGTAAGCGACAATTTTTAATTAAATAAACGGATGTTACTTTGACAATGAAGATCTACAGAACACAAGAGTTATTTTAGACACCTTGGCAAGCTTCACGGAATGAAAAGCTTGAAGAAGGAGTACTGGTTTAGCTGTGTCAAAGCTAAACTAGTACTCCTAGCTAGTTGGAAGTGCCAAATGCTCGAACACAGCTCAGGAGCACTGTAAGAGTCCAAGAATTTGATCTGGGAATTTCCCATGGGAAGTACTTACACGAGCAAAGACTCTCCTGTTGAGAAGTGTTCCTAGAATCTCCACGGCATGCTGGGGGCTGGCAGCAGCCTGAGACTTGAGTACTGAAACGACAGCTCCCTATCAATGATTGATAAAACATCCTGCTGAGCTCCCTCACAGCCCAGCACGGTGGTGGTGGGAGACAGATGGTGCAACACACACGCTGCAAGCTGCCGCTGCTGTAGAGCTACGTACTTTCACATCGTCCTGTGACTGACTGAATGCACGCACACTCAGTTATTATTGGGCCAAAAGCCAACAGCAGGTTGCTCAGTCGAAGGTAACATCCTGGGTACAACGACTGGAAGATTTCTGGCAATTTCAGCCGAGTCATGAGAGATGAATGACAACTACCTAATTATTTGTTTCCTTTAATACAGTCTGAAGTCTGTATGGAGCACTTCTGGATAAAGTTTCCAAAGCTTTCGTTCTCCCCACAGTGGCCACAGAAATCTGAGGAACACCTACTTGACAACTCTCTCAAGAACATTACATTAATTGAACTCAAATCTCATAATTATTAGTATTGTGCCAAATTAATTTTGGTAGTGTTTTGGAGAATCAGGATTTGTTAATAACCCACACTGCTTTCATATGTCTGTCAGCTAACTGGTGTTGGAATGCTACAGGAGCTTACAAATAATGTCAGCACGTTTCCATTACATTTTCAGTGGTTATCTGCATTCCTGTCTGCATTCCATTCAGCTTGAACAATGAAAATATATGGGCATTTAAAATCCAGACACTAAACACCAAGTTAACAACACTGCAGAGGAATAATCACACTATTTCATCTGAAGTTAAGATTTTCCTTAGACAATTGTATTAAGGGTTTCATATGTTTTAAATAATACGACTAAACCGCAGCCCAGCAAGATGAAAGTATTGAAGTGGAGCATCTGCAACTCAAGAAGGAAGGATAGGATCTGCCAAGTGCTTTTATGCAACGCGCATTTGTATGATTAGCTAGAGCTCCGATACAAACAAAAAATCCTGAAGAACTTCTGCTGTAAGAAGCACAAGAAAAAAAACTCAGGAAACATTATTGGATTTTCTTTAATCTGTCCTTAGAAGTAAAAGTTCTTCAAGCAGTTCAGTCCTTTCCTACTTCTCAAGTAAGTTTAATTTCCAGAGATCAAATCACTGTATTCCTGCATGAGTTATCCCCCACAGTGAAGCCACGATGCACTTTTAGTTCCAAGGATCACCAGAAATTTATGTCAGCTTTGGGAAAACAACAGCTTCTTCTCACCATGTTCACATTGAAACAAAGACGCAGCATAAAAATTGTGCTGATAAAATAAGAATCAATTAAACGTAAATGAGATCAGAACCACTTCTCTTACACTGCTGTAAAAATGCATGAAGTGTGAACCAGGATACTGTGAGAGCACACTGAATTTTGTTCATATTTTGAAATATAAAGATGATTTAGAAAGATTTGTTACATATACCAGTGAGACTGTTATTTGAGGAGACTCTTCTATTGTCAGTATTCACTGACTATCCTTTTTATTTCTTTTTATTTCAGAAGGAACAATGTCTTCTGTAAAATGTGCACAACTAGAATTTTTTTGTGTGCTCAAAACACAGCTTCAGTGTTTCTGAAAGGTGCTCCAGGTACAGAATGACCATTTTAGAGGGACATCTGAAAACTAAATATTTTTAATTGTTTTATAGCATTATAGTATTGTTACAGTAAAATACAAAATGTGATTTATAAAATACAAATGTAATTTCAGAGGAAAAAAAGCAGCAGTACTACACCTCGCTCAAAGGCCACATCCCGTTTAACTAAGCTAAAAAAAATCAAGAATCTTCAGCTCGTTAAACATGAGGTTCTCTTCTCTCCTGTTGCTCCTCTGCCAACTACCATTGCAGCATTACCTTTGAAGTATTCCCCCTCACTCCTGAAATGCACTCAGACCAGTTACTTCATCACGCCTGGCTTTCAGATCCTTCGTTCCGAGCAGCCACGTTACTACACTGGACGACTGTTTGCGGGACTAGCTGTTCAACAGACAGGCAGAAATGCTGACGCTCGGGCTTCAAGAACATCATGCACCCCGTACACCTGGCAAGGTCCTTGCAAGTCACAAGGAACAGCAAAGCACTGGTTGCTTTATGCAGCATCGTGAATTTAAGTGGATGAAGAAAAGAATGTTTACTTGGTAACAGGTTAATGAAAAAAAAATCAACCACCTCAAAACATCCACCTAATCCTGATACGTATAAACATTTACAGTTGACCTGATCCAGTGTTTAATATGGAATTACAAATCTGAAATGTATTCTAAGCACTTGCTGCTTCGTTTCTTCTAAAAACACGCTGCATCCTTCCAAGTCACACCCAGGGTTTCCACCCAGGGAAGAGCTGGCTCAGGTTTTTAGGGTCCATGGCCTGCTGTATGAGGAGGTTCACCTGCCCTCCCACGCTGAGCACCGTTCCCTCCTCAACGCCTTTCAGCTTCTCCTGAAGTCGCATGAGAACGCGCTCAGCCACCTTGTTGAAGCTCTGGTCATCGCTGCTGGCAGAAAAAAGAGAAACAGCAGCACTGGATATGGATCCTGAACAGATGGGCTATGTTCATTCATAAAACCGTAAAGCACAGCAAGAGCGCAGTTGGCAGATCAATAAAAAAAGTAAATCTTGCACCTGGCTTTTCTTTTACATTCTCGTGGATCAGCACCGAGCGTAGAGCTCATGTCAGCCTCGTCCTCCGGTCTCTGCTGCAGATACAGAGCTTTCAAGGGGTTCATGGTCCAGTCAAAAAGGGGATCATAGAGCAGCACCTACACAGCATAGAAGCATCTACTCAATTTAAACTGTGATTACAGCTAGTTCAGTGTCCTAGCAGGACGAGAAACATCCAGTTGGTGATGCTCATGCTAACCATAATATTAAGACTTTTTTTTTTTTTGAAATTTCAACAGAATTGGACTAAAGTGCTTAGCAGGCAATACAACAATAAAACCACACCTAATCATTTGCAGGTGTTTGCGTTCTTCATACTTGACTCAGTTTTGACATTCAGTCCCACTGCAGCAAAGAAGAGGTCATTTTTTAATACACTTCTAGGTATTAAATATTACTAATTGTAATGTCACCACTACTAAATGAAAACCCATCAAAACAAACAAAAACATGTAAATACTTGGTACAGTAACCTGTTCAAAGACCAGAAATTGAAGACACTGTGGCAACTTGCTATTGGTAAGAATGAAAAACCACTTACCTCCACAATAGTCAGCAAAGCTTCCTGGGAATTTCTCATGACAGCCATTGTTTTCTCACAGCATCTAGAAAACAGTTTACTGCATTTTTAGATTCTTTTTGGTAAAATGAAATGGTATTTTCATCACCCAAGTAATGGACCTTCTTAAAGGCTATTTTCTGACATACAGGTAACCTCGGTTTCCATTTGAGGGAAAAAAGGGAGAAATTTAGAAGTACAAGACCAGCAGCAGTCTACATGGAGCACTGAGCAATTCCCTGTGGGAAAGAGATCACCTGTCTCACTGGCTGAAACGTGTCTCTGCGCAGAACTAACCACTGAGTCAACGCAGATTGCTGCAGCATGCCACAACAGCTGGGGGAACGTGGGTGCACCAGAGGTGCTCTCCAAGACACTGGAGGATCTTCGTAAGGTTCCTTTACATGAAATGAGCAGATCCAGCAGCCAGAGACATTCAGCTACTTCTGACATCTCTCCAGCGGCTTTACATACAGAAGTGGCCATCTACACTCACTCCTGAGTGAACTTGGCTTTTGAAAGGAGTAAGAAACTGTCTTTATGAGATGTGTACTCCTCAGCGAAAAAGAGGCGAGGCCTCCTTATCTGCTTCAGGATGAGAACACACAACAAAGTTAACTGACTGTATTCAGACCCAATCTTGAGATGATTTGTCTCTGCACTTACACCTACACTGTCAGTTACAGATCAGTATGACTGAGGTGGAAAACAGCATCTGCACCAGTGCCTGCATTGACTTCCACCACAGCCAAACAGCTCATGGCTTTTTGTACTACGGGACGAAAGTTTCAGAAGTAACATGAAACAGTGAACTTGACAGCATCACGGTTAGAACAGAAAGGGCAGTGACTGCTCCTTCAAAGGACAAAGGTATATAAGGAACTATCTATTAACATGAATTGCTGCCTTACGAAGAGAATACTTACGTTACATGCTTTTTAAAAGACACGATATTTAGGGTTTGCAAGCACAAACATCATCAAGTTTTGAACGAGAGAAATGCCCTGCTTTTTATGGCTCTCTCAGGTCATTCACATGAAATAAGATGAAAGTTAGCAGAAACTCAGCCCTTTGCAGGGTTTTCTCTCTTGCAGCTCAAACCCCTTATGGGAGTTACATTTTGCACTTGCAAAGAGATACTAAACATATCAAGCAAAAGAGGAAGATGACCACAAATGACTTACATAAAACTGACCAGAAACAAGAGAAAATGATTTGAAGAAACTTAATAGCTTGAATACACAGTATGGCTCTAAAGGGAACACATAACTCTGAAGGAAACAAATCCCAGCAGACTAAGTTGAGGGATACAACTTCATCCCTGAGTTCTACAAGACAGTGATACTGAACCCATTATTTAGTGAAGAGCGTGAGAACTGGGCAGCAAGAATGAAATTCCTACCGGGATACGTGAATAACAGTGTATGATTCAGAGGGCAGCATTTAGGTTTGGAGATTGTTAACAGCAATCTAAGTCTCCCCTCAAGCACTGAGACTACGTAACATAAACCAACCCTAACACCAGAGGCACTGTGCTGCCTCCTGGCCCCTGTGCCATGATGCAATACAGGATTGCTCACCTTCTGAAGACTCCTTCTACCCCAGTGATTCCCATTCCATCCACAATATCTCTCGTCAATCTAAATGGAACAGTCTCCGGTGTGGGAAGGATTTTACCTTGCTCAAAAGCAACTCCTAAATTAAACAATAAACACATGTTTAAAAAAAGAAGAAATGAAGAATGAAGGCTCTCTTATGTTTCCCACTTACCCAGATCTATATGCACCAGTTCTGCAGTTTGCTCATCTATGAGGATATTCTGAACATGTCTGTCTCCAAGTCCAAGTATGTAGCCAACTAAAAGAAAAAGGTAAATCTTGAAACCATGTTTACATGCCATGAAAAACAGGGAAAACTTAACCAAAGAAAAGATTATTCGAATCAGTTTAACACACGTAAACAGAGACTAATTCTTCTCCCATGTGAAACACGTTATTCCAATAAAGAACAAATGCCACTCACAAATCTCCTATAAAATTGTCATCCGAGTTCTGCAAACTGTAAATTGACTTCCTTTCTCAGCAAAGAAAGGAGTGCAGAAGCAACATGCTAACATCTAAAACAGGGTCTACTGCAATGTACACAGGATACTATCAAGTATCTTCCAGAGACTCAATACAGAATGGAGTCATCCAGAAGAAATCCAAAATCTCTGTACATACACTTCCTTACTAAGACAGAAAAATCAAAGAAAAATGCCAAAGATTGAATAACCATTTGAGCCACACCTAGTGATGCCAGTACGAGGAAAGTGAAAGATGAAAACATTTGAGGCTACAGATGAAATGAAAACATCTTAAAGCACAACAACAGAATTAGTAAGATCAAAAACTACTGGAATCTAAATGCACAACCACTCTATAAAACAAAGAAATGCAGAATTTCATTCTTTCCTTTCTACTGCAGAAAGAGGGGAGAGGGAAGAATTGGAAATGTTAGTTACAAAAATAATGCTGGTGCTCTTGTTGGCATTTTTTCCTCCATTCCAACTCCTCTTTTCTGACATGTGACAAAAGCAGAAAAGTCATGATCCTTGAAATGGTCTAACTTCTTTTTTACATAATTTAAAAAGCCACATTAATAGTTCAGTGTGATACCTATAGAGGACGTAGCCACGCTGCGAGTGTACGCCAACCGTTTCTCAAACCACACAGCTGGATCCAGGAACTTTTCCATACAGAAATAACGAAACACGGGTTGAAAATTCTCACAGACCTTCATGAAGATGTTGTGTTTCTCTTCAGAATGTTTCTTCTGCGCTTCCTTTAAACATACAAAGAATGTTTTCTGCACGACTGATTGTCTTGGAAAGAAATGTCTTTTTAACAGCAGCCATTAATGCACCTGTTTGTTTTGCTGAACAATTGTATTTTCACACACAACTCATGAGCTACATGCGAAAAACAGACATCCTCCCATTTCCTTGGTTCAGCAGCTGCATGTATCTCATTCACACGCACAGATAAATGTACACTGCTGGGACACACGTCCCCTGGCACTCTCTTCTGTTGCTTCTCTATGGCTTCATGGAATTGTGAGGAAGTCATTCTCACTCATTCATTCATACACAAAAGCTGTGCAAAGCCAAAGTCAAATACACCTTTATCGGGGTATTGCTATACAGACTTGAAAGGAAACATCTCAGCTGCATTCTAAAACCATATTTTTATTTTCAAGGATTAGCATTTAGTATTTTGGTTTATTCGTAAAAATAAAATTATTTTTTAATGCAGTGAGAAACATGAAGAGTATAAATTAATGCTGTAGGATAACTTATATTGAATCTGCTGAGTGTCTGTACTGATCATTTTGGAGTTCCAATATATTTATACTCTAGAAAATATTTCACAGATTGCTTGAAGATTCGGCCACATTTAAATCTTTCCTACAACAGGAATTCATTCAGCAATTTTCATCTTGTAACAATTCTTCCCAAGCAGCATTCAGAATAGTCTAGAGATCTATTAGTATCACATCATAATTCATATTCACTGTTACATACCGGAAGTATAACTTTATTTATATTTATATTTAACTTAAATACTTAAAGGAACAGAATATGTAGCAGCATACGAGCCAGACATTTTTCTTTAACTATTTTGACTCACCATCATTATCTTCTGGCACTGGTAGCTGTCGTAATCGCTAGGCCTGTATCTCTTGTGGGCCCCCTCCTCGGCGTTCACCAGGAACTCCCCAATGGGAGTTGTCCCTGAGCACCACTCGAGCACACCGCTTCTCTGAGACAGGGGAACTACCTGCAACAACAAAGCCAGTGCTGCGTGGGGGAGAGTGACACACACACAGCTGCAGCTGCACATACCGCAGGGCACGGGTGGATATTTGCATTTGTTCAAGGACCAAACCATACAGCTGGTTTCGATACGCATGTAAACACATATAAAATAAACTCAAGATTTTCCTAGCAAATACTTGTGTGTTTTTTCCTTAGCCCAGAGAACTTTCCACTACGTACTTCAGTACAACTTAATTATTCTGCTCAATTGGCACGTCTGGATCAGTGCTCTGGAAGGTGGAATGGGCCTTGAGAAGGAACAACCTCCTGCCCTCAGAGAAACAGCTACTGCTGCTTCCTTCCATTTTCTGCTCTTATGGAAGTCTCTTTATCTCATAACACAACCCCTCACTTCTTCCTCCCTGCTCTCATTCATTTCTACACATGTAAAAACATGCCTTTATTGAAAATTATTTTAGAAATGTCAATCAAACTCCACCTGTGTATTCTTAGGCTTTGCTAGCACTTCAGATACCTTCCCTTAGAGACTCAGGAATGCACATTTCTCACTTGTCAAAGGCAAGAACTTAAATTTTCAGAGTACTTCCTCAGAGTACCTCAGAGGTCACCTCACAGCTACTGTTGCAATCCCTAACACATAAACAAGGAAGAGGAGAAAGCTCCTGCTGAAATGCACTTTTTGTATTTACAATTAGAATTTATTGCTGTATTCCCAATTCCAACAGAAACAGCTCTGCAATTGAAATTCTGCAGACTCTAGACAGGACTTCTGGACTTGTGGTTTTTTAAGGATTTGAAAAAAATGGTTTGTAATAACTAGTTTATTCTACACTTTAAGGCACAGCGACAGCTTTAACAACACCTAAATAAATATACTTTTATATTGTCTTTGGGTTATAAAGTGGAGAATGGGAAGATATGCTTTATCAGTATCAGCAGTGTTTTCTCCCCTGCTGCAGCAGCAGGCCAGGGTTACCTTGTATCTTCGGATGGTTAATTTTCTCTTCCTCGTTTCAGAGTTTTGCTGGAGCAATGTATTACACATCTGGAAGACCTGCTGCATAACAGCGTCTTGTCTCAGATCATCACGGCCCTTCAGCACCAACAGAAAAAAACAGTTAAAGAGCACTCTTCTCAGCATCCAACCTTTTACTCTGCACCTTAAAAATCTATTAAAATATATATATATGGATCACAAACACAGAATACTTTGACATGATAATCAACTGTAATACAACGTAATCAACAACCATTTTTCTTCCTGTATTTGGTTTTCTAATAGTACTCAATCGCTTCAGCAGAATCATCATTAACTTAGGCATCTTTTTCTTTTCACAGATATTATTCAATTCAGATTTCAAACAACCTACACACCTTAAGGCATCCTTCTTTAAAGCAGGTGCTTCATTCTCTGTATTAGCAATCCAGCACACAGCTGAAGCAGCATCGGTTGGTACCGGAATTCCGATTACAAAATGCACACCTAGAGGCTCACTCCTCCCTTTAAAACCTTTAAAACCACCCCCACACTGAACAGCAAATCCCAATTCTCACAGCAGCTGCTGAGTATTTACAAGGGCATCAGGGATGGGCAGAATGAATTCAACTGACTTCACTGAGAATTTTTTGTTTAGAGGTTTTTGTGTCTCCATGTGTTTCCAACTCTGTCTGAATTATAATTATTTTTATATTGGGGAAAAAAAAGAAAAAATGAGGTATTTCACACAAAATGGCGATGGCTTTTATTTGCTATATGCTCCAGGTCACTAGGTGAGACACGGCCATACATGTCAGCTGGGCTGGTGATAGGCAGGTAAGCGACTGCGTATTACACGCACTGTTGAAAGACATTTACAAAAATATGAAATATTATGAGATACTTTGTGATTTCCTTTACTAAAGCATTCCTGAGCAGAGAAAACTGAACTGTGGGAAGTTTGTTTATGGCACACAAGTGAGGCCAGAAGAAAACGACACAAGAACTTAAGAAACATTTGAACATGCCAAACCTCTGAGATGCTGCTACAACAGACAGAACCTACCTTGACCAGCTGCCTCCTTTCTTTACCGTCTGATCCCACACAATTTATTATTTTAGGCAGATTCAGACCTCCTGCTAAGTGAAATTCTGGCTTAAAATACCTTATTGTCACCAAATTTTCGTATCTTCCTGTGGGATCCACCTGAAATTACACATTAATTTGAAATTAACAGAAACATTACCTCAGTTTCCCTCAGAGAAATCATCAATGAGTTGTTTGCAAACTACATGCTAAAGATTAATACAAGCGTTCTGTCAGCTGTAAGGGGAGCACCCATGGAAGCTACAAAAATACGCTGAGCAAAGGAAGGAGTTCGATTCCTGCTTGTCTGCCCCACTGGTAGAGGGGCTTCTAAACAAGCTGTGACACAACTTCAGCCTGTGCCAATTAGCATTCTCCCAGAAAATATTCATGTGTGGTTGGATGACATGTATGGTTGGAGGACACTGGGCTGCAAATGGACCCAACCTATGATTCTAAAGCTGTCCAAATCTGTATGATCTGCATCTCCAACTACCCTGCACGCCCTCACGACACAAAGCAACCCTACTCTGTCAGGTGTAAGGAAATAGCACTCAAGTTGTTTACGTCACAGATCTCGTACTATTTCAGATGATTTCAACAGGGGAAGAAGAAAACCAAAGAGTAACTGTACAAACAACTGTAACTTACAAATGAGCAACACCTGGGACCACGAGGAGCCCTACAAGCAAGTGCTATTTGGCACGGGTGGCAGTTTCAGGCCTCTGAAGTCCAACAGCATAAAACATCTCTTGGTCTGTTTATCTGTACAGACATAGCCCGGGGGACTTCAACACAGGGAAGTTCAGCTTCGAAATTTAAATTTTAGACAGCTGGCCCAAAAAGCAACTACACACCCCTGAAACTGCTACGTTTCCTCAGTACAGGAAATACGTCCACATGTTTAGGCATCTAAGGAGGAGTGCCAAAGTACCCATCAGATTAAGCTAATGAGAATGAATCATTTACAATTACTGAATGCTAAAGCACACAAGCTGGCCAGCTAGGAACAGCAGAAGAAGCATTCTGTTAAATCCCATAGCTTTCTGGACATTACAGGCCTTCCTAAAACTTTGAGCTAGCACCTACAAAATAAAAGATTCAGATTCCCAAATGCTCTGTGGTTTAGGCATCTCATCACTCCTTTTGATGATGGAAGTCTAGCCAGTCCTAACAGTGGCAAAACCATCTTCATAATATAAGCTGCTATCCAGTAAAGCTGAGACTTGAGGTCAAGGTCTTCTAAAGGCCTTCTAATGAGAAGGATCTCACGTGGCATCTCCCACCTCACAACGAAGTAGCTCAGATAGGCTGACCTGTAAAGAACTCCAGGCTTTGATGAAGAAAGATATGGTCTGACTGCCATTATAAAAACGTGAAGGTGATCCTGTGATTTAATATTACAATTATTTCAGTGTCACTCACCTTAATTTCCATGGTAGGAACAACAACACCCTCCAGGTTCTTCAGTTTAGTAATTGGTTGGTCAGCTGGAATACTTATTCCTTCTGTAATTAAATGGAATTCATACTTTTACAGCTAGAACTAAAAACACACATCGAAGTTCATAAAAAACAACTTACATTGCATTGGGGACCCAAAACCCCACTGCATATTTCTGATCTGAGCTGATGAAGGTGACTACAGGACAACCAGAGTCTTCTGGAGTTTCATACTGGAAGTTCAAACCTTACAGTGCAAGCAATTACTACACCTTTAATCCATGCTAAGTTCTGCATTTATCAAAAGCAGGGCACAGTGTTAGCACACTCTCTCCTTTAACAAAGTATCAGTATTTACAAATACATATTTTTAATCCAAGAATACGGATAATGTACATCTTCACTATTAAAAATGAAAATCATTTCATCATTTTTTCAAGACTTACTTACTTCTTTGGTTTTTCCACGGAGTAGCATCTACATTTGCTAAAGCGATGTAAGCGTCACAAAGTGCTTCTACATCTCTGACCATATGAGCTCTCCTTTTTCTTATGATATTGATTATATTTCTAGCAGCCACCATTCTGTCCTAAAAAAACCCCAACGAAATACAAATATCAGATCTTGCAAACTACGCTTTGTTCAATTAAAGATGCATAGAAACGTGCAGCCATTGAAGTACAATTGAGATAAATTGTATGAATACTTATTTCCTCCCGATTTTTCTTAACAAAAGTCAGCTGCTGAGCTCTACAATAAAATACCTCTTAAAATAAATAAGATAGATAGAAAATTTATTGATTTACTACAAGACTGAATGTGAATAATAGAATTTTTTGTAATTACCACATCAAGCTGAGAAATTTCCTTTGGTGCATTTTTAATTAACTTATTTATTCTTTTTGCATCTGGTTTTGTCAGGAGTTCATCTTTGTTAGCATTTGCCAAAGCCAATATTATGAACAAAGTATGATGTGGATGATCCAGCGAAATTCTAGAGATCAGCTGTCAGGGAAAACAAAAAGATCAATTGAAAACTGTACAGAAGAAATAAAATGACTCAATTAACATTAGCTTTTTGAGTTTCTAAAGCTCTTCATGAGAAATAAAGAATAGTAACTTCACTTAGACGTTACCAGACATTATTCCCACAACTACAATACATTCAAAGTACATTTCTATAATGCATTTGACTATTTTCCTAAATACCAAAACCAATGAAGTAACAATGAAAAAATCCCCAATCTTCTCCCTCCTGACTCCCCCCACAATACTGATTTTGCATCACTCATTTGAATAAACATTTATCACCTCCACAACTCATTGGGCTATAAGCGCACAAAGGAAGATCCATGTTGTTTAGGAGTACGCACCACTAAGCCAATCAAAATATCTTTAGACACAAGAAGCATAAATTACATTATTCAGAACTTCATGAAATCCTAGACCACCCATCATCTTGGTTCCCATTCGAGCAGCCAGCTGGTACATCAGAGGCAAAAACTTGTGCGAAGGGATTTTCTCTGCATTTTTCTGTAGTAGAGAAAATTCAATTACAAAGATGTATTAAACACCAAAAAACATCGTAATCATAAAACACCAGGTATGGGTTAGAAATTTTGGTTTTGTATTTTTTTTTAAACAGTAATTATTGCTGTGTGATCAAGTGGCAGCCCAGTGAGTCTCACACCACCGTGATTCAATCTCCTCCTTGGCGAGAAATAGAATATTTGCTACTCTATTAGGGCAGAGCTTTGACACATCAGTTCAGAATGTCACCACTTCCAGAGTCACTATGGCTACAGACAATCATAATTATAAAAAATGTGGTCTTGTTTAATACAATAAACAATTGTGTGTTAAACATACAAGTAAAAGGAACACTTTCTATTCTTTCAAAATTAATTATAACACAAAACGAAGCAACAAATTACACGGATCTCTTTATAAATACGTATCATTCTTGTAAGAATGAACAGATATCCTGAATCATTGCAGAAATGACAGAACCAACCTGAGAATAAGAATCTTAATAGTCCCTGGTTACTGTTTTTTATGGATAGTTCAAAAGTACATCCCTTCACCCGAAAGTATGCACAGCATCTCTAGAACAACACACTACAGGATGTTGAAGAAAGACATGGGTAGTATTCAAGGTATGTAGAGAACAACATTGGCAACAGGGAAGGACCATGAAATATGTTTATTCTTACAGACTTGTCAAATTAAAATGTTACAGTAAATCAAAATTAAATTAAAATGCAGTGAGAATGACAGCTGTCTCTGATACGCAACTAACTGACGAGCAATGACTGAAAAAGGCAAGCTTTGATGGAACAGTTCAGGAGATACAGAGGAAAGCATAAAGCACAGCAGTAACATTCAGCTTCTAGAAACAGGAGGAGGAGGAGAAGAAGATGGATAATTGAATGTAAAAGCATAATAAGGAAAATCAGCAGCAGACGCGTACCTTCATCATTTCATTGACTCTATCAACTCCAGAATTTTCCAGCCATAGGGAACACAGGCGGAAGATCCACATATCATGTTCTTCTCCACTTAGTAAACAGCTGATATAGTTCTCCACTGCTTTACACAAGAAACGTTTACGATCCTCAGTGAGGGCACGTATGGCACATTCATCCATCTCAAGCTCTCGCTGAACCTTCACTGTGTATCTATGTGAAAAAACATTGTTTTTAAGCAAGAAATTATTTCTCAGTGAACTGACTGGGCTGTCCCTAGTTCTGCTGCTTACCAATTTAAATTTTTAAAACTTGTTTTGTATGTACAAGCACAATAAAATAAACATCTGTGAAATGAAACTGTAGGAGTTATTCTTTTGGTGCACATCCACACAAACTCATCACTCTAAGTAAATCTTCAGTATCTTTTTTCTTTCTAATTATTTAATCTCAATCTTGGTATAAATGTGAATACCCAGCACAGACCACAGCTTAGCTCTGGCCCACACCAACTAGCACTCTCCTAGACAACATCCAAGCACAGTTCAGCAACTATAGGCAACGATGATTACAGACTTGGCCACTGCAGTAGAGATGTGAGTCATGCTGAAGCACTTGCCCAGACAGATAGAGAATTAGTAAAGACGTAACCTTTAATGGCTCTGTCTGCAGTAACCACCTCTCAGTTTGAATGCTCACCTATTTAACTGAACTTTGCGCTCCCGCAGGAGGCCAACCTCCTCCTTGGCCTTCTTCAGTAACGTCTGCTTATTTTCAAACTCTGAGGATTTCATGTAATTCTCAATTCGCTGGTACTGATTATCAGAGAAACGAGCCAAAGACAGGAAAGCCTTCATCTTTCCTTTCTTCAGCTCGTCAGTGTTGTCTCCACTGTGGCTTGCAGCAATTTCCACAGCCTAAAAGGGAAGTTACAATAATGGCAAGGCTGATCATCAGATTAACAGCAAGAACTGCATAATACCTGATCAAGCTGTTATCACAGAATCACAGAATGGAAGGGACTACTGGAGGTCATCTTGTCCAAACCCTTCCTCAAGCAGGGCCACTTATCTGAACTGATCTTGTTAATTAAAGTTGTATCTGATGGAATATGTATGCATACAAATTAAAACCTACCAGGCTGAATATTTCTTTTCCTAAGTAAATTTAATTTTTGAGGAGCGTTTCACTACAAACAGGCAAATATATTATCGTACATGAGACAATTTTATCAACCATACAGGAGTCTCCTACAACCATCTATCTTTTAGAGTAACTAGGCATGAAGTTTTACAACCTTGTATCATATGATGATTAGAAAAAATAGAAAATAGTCCAGAAGTGCCAAAAAGAGAAGGAAATTGTATGTGAAAGTTACTGATTCAAACTGTTGGAATTGAGAAACAACGTAGAGAGTAAAGGAGAAAAGCAGCTACGTACAGTTTCATAAATTAGAAATAAAGAAATGCAGTCAGACATACTAACAAAAATATTTCTGCTATGGCTAAGACTTTAACAAAAATAACAGTGTTTTGAAACATTAGTGCAAGACCTTCCAGCACCTGGAATAAAACTGCAACAAATACAATCCCCATACAGTAAATACGATCAAGTCAATGATCAGTCAGTCCTGAAGGTGGGGATGGGGTGGAAGGAAAAAGAAACTTGGATCAGCACCCACTATCACTGAACTTCTAAGCCTACATTACATAGACATTTCACTGTAAATTCTAAAAAGCCATATTCTGAATACTTTGCAAGATTACAGCATTATATAATGCTATGTGAAACTGTTAGGCTTTTTTAAATAATATCTGTATTTTCAATCCAGAAAAATAAAGGCTGGACAGCACAATTTACTTGACATTTTAACAAAACATTTTACAACCGCATTATCTCAAAGACTGCTCATTTCAGGCTCAGGACGCACCTTCTCTAGGTATTTCTGCATGATGACTGTAGGGTTCTCCAGACATGTTTCTGCTAACCAGGTGCCGCACAGCCTCAGACACTCTGTATACATCAACTTCAGGTGAGGATCACGCTCCACCTTTATGAAAGCAAATTTTTGGAAGAAGAAAAAAAGAAGGCATCAAATGAAAAAAACTTGGACATATTAGGTAGGCAATTTGTAAAACTTTTTATCCTAAACATGATTTAGTCACTTAGGTCCATTGCATGTAATGCATCTACAGTGTCATTTAATATCCACATACACAAGTTTAACAAGATTTTATTATGTGAACGTAGTGTTCATTTCATATCAAGTGATGTAATTTTTCAGGAAGCTTGCAAAAGGATCTAAGACAACTAAGATTCAGAGCCACTGCTGAAGCCAATTCTGATCTCACTATTTCCCTCTTTGAGGTAAGATTCCATAAAAATATAACTCACGTGCCAGGGTGTTTGTAAATGGCAGAGGATTCAAAGATGAGAAACAGCAACTCAAATCACGTCTATGTTCCTTAATACTGGATTAGTTACAGTAGTTAATGCTCATCAGCAAAAAACTTGCTTGGAATTTCTGTATATTTTGTGAGACAGCTTCACCCCCCACTGAAATATAAGTCCCAAATCACACTCCCACCTTTGCACAGATTCCCTACAGACATCAGGGAAATGCCAGTGAGAGAGAAATGCTTCTTTAGCATAAAACATATCATCCCCCTACATATTATTATTATTACATACGTATTTACTTTACACAACAAGGATAAAATCTTTATATTATTCTTTCTATAACAAAAACATGTGCAGTATTACAGTTCCAACATACGATGCCTAAACAGCCCTGCTTGGCAATTAGTCCATTTAATAACTGGCACAGAACAAGAAGATGCACCTCTATGTAACAGCCTTGTTTAAAACAAGTTAATTTATTTTTATCACGGGAAACCAACTCTGTGTTTAAAAAGCCATAGATTTCACACTGGCACTGGAGGCAAAATAATGAATTCTGACATGTGGCACTCTAACAGATTCGCTTTGAAATCCCTTGCTACAATTTGCTAGAACAGATTTTTTTGCTTTCAGACATTCTAAGACCAAAAAATAGATTTAGTAATATTGCAGACAGTCTTTTACTCTTCTTCCAAGGGAAGACTTCAGAAAGTTGCAATACCATTTTACGTAAGTTAATTTCCCTAAGTTAAAACATTATATAGCACATACCTGAAACCAATCTGCATCTAACTTTTTTATCAACCCTTTGAGAATATTCAGGGCAAGACTCTCTTCCTTTTTAGCCCAGAAAACCTGAGCTTCTTCCAGTTGCCATTCAGAAACTCCGTGTTGTGTTGGATTGTGTTGTTTGATCTGAAACATGGCTCTTTCTGGAAGCTGAAGTTGAACAAAAAAAGCAACAAAAACATGATCATCAGTGATTCTTAAAGTCATGGATCTCACAGCAAGTTTTGTTTTTAAGCTCCATCTTGATTTGTTCTACATGTGCAGCATATTCTGCCTATCTAATGCTAAGTATGTATTTCAAAGAAAGAGATGAAGTAATCTTTCTACAAACCTGCACAAAATCCTGACTTGCAACAAAAAAATAATACAGAATTGAACCTCAGAAACTCCATAATAAAATATCAACATTTAACATTTCAGATTACCTGGAGGCTTAAGGTACAGAAATGTACAGAAATGTTTGTAGGTACAAACCTACAATTAGTATCTGCCGAAATAATCCCTAAGCTAAAATTATAAACACATTACTCTTACACTCAGAGAGAACTCAGAAAAATAACACAAAAACATGGCACCATCATATACTAATCCTCTTGTGTAACTCCCTCTTCTCTCATATTACCCATGAAGTAGCATCCTCATTATTTAGTAAGCCAGCATCACTACATGAGAGCACCAAGAGCAGACTGTTTTGTAACCACATAGAAGATCAAGGCTAAAATGTATTTTTACAAGTTGTGCAGCTAACAACCAGACCATTCAAACTTTCAAATAAGCCTTTTACACAAACTAAATAATTAGAATGTAACAATGCCTGTAAATGAAAACCTGAGTACTTAAAGGAGTGGTCACTGTGATGTATTTCTGCATGGCAGTCTACTCCTCCTCCTAATGGACAGAAGTAGCAAAAAGGAGGAGGAGAAGCCATTAACTGCAGAGTACTTCCTCAAACACTTTCTCACATCCAGCCACTCTATGCAGCGAAACAATGAGGTGCCAAAAGGCAAAGGCTTGAAAGGGACAGAATTATGTCCCCAAAACTGTACATGACCTACGACACTGAAAAGACTGGAATGATTGTGCTTCCAGAAACACACTGGCTCACTATTCCAGAACCTTTTAAATCTCCCCAGTATAGCATCTCCATCTTAATCTTTTTTTTCTGTAACTATAAGTCAAAAAATATTAACTTCTGTTTCAGCTCTTACACGACACTCATCAACATAGTGTTAGTAGCTGGGTAGGCAAGAGATAAAAAAGACAGAGTAAGAATAAAATTTCCCAAGCATTCCAGAGGCACTGAGTAAACCTCTCAGCTTTATGAAATCAAAGATAGCTGTTCTACTGATTTAATCATTATTCACTGAAAGAGTTAGAAACTTCCTGAAAGCGAATTTTAATGTACTTTCAAATACGTGTTAATCACCTTTCCATGTTACATATTTAGATGGAATTATTTCCTACAGATGTTCCTGGAGGCTAGTGCTGCTCTACAAATTCTTATTCAGTTACTACTGCAGATGCATTAGCTAGAATGAGCTGAAGTCGACTGTGGATCTTAAATGGAATTTTCAGCATGAGTAAATGCAGAAAGCACTGTTCCTGCAAATCCCATGCAGTCATTCACAGAGATATTCCACACAGTGCAATGGTTCTTTCAGGACATAAATCCTCGAAGATAACAGTAAAGCTGCAGATGCAACAGAGCTCTCTCTGCAGCTTTAATCTGGAACACTAGAACAATTATGATGGAAGTGAAAAATGAATATATAAAACTCTACAAAATAAACTAATAGAGCCATACGAGAATTCTGTGGTAAAAAACTCATTTTAGTATTATCTGCTTCAGAAAGTGGCTTATGGCTGTGAGCAAAAATTAGAAAATATGTCAATAAATACAATTAATGAATAACTTTTACATCTTTTAAGTCTCCAAATAATCGATTCATTGAATAAACTTAGAATACAGTTTATCTTTACTAGTGCTGAAAAATCAAGATATTTTATAAGCTGAAAAACTAAACATCCATCAGTGACCTCCCCTGGAATTTGTTACCTGGGTATTATTAGCAGTTCTGGCCAGTTTAGAGAGCTCCACTAGGTGCTTGGTGAGGATGTCTTTAATACATTCTCTTTTGGTGTTTTCATTCTCCTTTTCAAGCAAGATCTCCAAAATCACAGTGCGCAGAGCCAGGATAGGCTCCTGGAAACGGAAATCACTGTCCTCAAGAAGCTGGGACTGTCTCTGCCATTTCAAATAAACATCATTCAGCTGCTGAGTAGTAGCAGATCTGCAGTCATGACCAAAATGAAAAGGACCTGTTATTAATTCTTGCTAAATATTAGTGACATGCAAGCTAAGCAACACCAAGAGAGGTAGTTCACAACCCACCGTTCAAAACCAAGGAACATCTCACAGAACCCCACTGTGAACATTTCTGATTAAGCATCAAAACCAGTTGTTTTAGAAACCGCCAGCAAAGGGAATCACATGCATACAGTCTCAGGACTACTCAAAAGATTCCTATTTTGTTCTACAGGTCACACACATTAAAATAAGAACAAATTCTGTGGCATTGTAGCTG
Source organism: Penelope pileata (assembly GCA_013396635.1). Lineage (NCBI taxonomy): Eukaryota > Metazoa > Chordata > Aves > Galliformes > Cracidae > Penelope > Penelope pileata. Next base: position 1,222,315 of record WBMW01001134.1, on the reverse strand, counting down.
TACAGTTTTTCATTGTACCTATGATTTTCTTAGTTCATTAGCTGCAAATACAAAGGTTCATAATACCCTGACACACTCAATAACTGCAGAATAACCAGGAGCTATCAAACTGATACAACTATGGCAGAAAAATTGTCATGCTAACAGCACTGTTAAAAAGCAGTGTTAAGAACTCAGCTGGAATACTGATGGTAACACTGGTCCATGACAAAAGCGATTCATATTGAAACAACTTTCAATAGGACCACGGGGATCAAGGAAATAGAAAACATTTCTAGAAAGGAAACTAGCACTGAACAGTCAGTTATTTTAGCAGACGAAGAGCTAGGAGATGTGGCTGCTGCCTTGGGGAAACCATGGAGATCAAGGCTAAGGAAAGAAAACAGTTACTTTTAAATACAATATTGGCACAATATCAAGTAATTAAAACTAGACCAGGAATAAATCTGGTCTGGAAACAAAGAAGATCTGTATTTGTCTTCCACTTCTGAAGCTAAAATCCATACACTTTTTAATGTGTAAAGCTCAGGAATAAAATTTGTTGAGGTTGTTTTATTTGTGTGCTAGACTTGATTATCAAAAATCCAGAAAACTGAAAAAGCAGTAAGAAACAATACTTAAAAAATACCTGGAAAATAGCAGACCTATATTTTCCAACTCCCCAATGAGCCGCAATCTGCAAAGACTTGGATATAACGTATACACAGACTCGAGGCTGCCTTTGCACAGCTCTTCTACTTCATTTGCCCTATGGATTTAACCAAGAAATAGTAATATTTTTTAATTAGCAATATTTTTTTAATATCCACAAAGAATTCCAAATGCCAGTAACATATTTTCCATACATTGGAAAGAAATCAAACGGCAAATCTATTCTGTTTGGAATTATTTTCTAGTACCATTAATGCTACAACATTTAAATTTGATAATAAATGAAAACATGCTAAGCATATATAAATGCCAAAGCATGCGTAATAGTTGACCCAGACAAAACGAGTCAGCATCCATATCTATTTAAGAGGTCTGCTAAGGAAGGGATGCATCCTACTGGAAATGTACCACTCAAATTGTATATGCAGAAGACAAGCTCAAATTAAAAAACATAGAAATTAAGTTACAGTCCAGAAGAATGAATTTTCTTCTTCCAGAAGAATGAATTCTCTTCTATGAAAGAGTCTTCATTTAAACCCACAAAACCCCCAAACAGTCTTTCAGAAATAACCTGTGACTACAAACACGCACACACACACACACACACACTCTCCATCTCTTTCTGTAACAGTAGAATGCTGACACAGCTGGGGTTTCTTGCTTTTTTTACCTGGCATCTTTCAGAGTTTCATAAAACGTAGGAAATTCCTTATCTCGTAAAGACTGAAGCGCATCATACAAGGATTCATGGTACCCTGATCCTCCTCTCTCATCTCTTAAAGAAAAAAAATAAAAAAAAAAAATTAAAAAGTAACTGCATTTCTCTGCACAGGAGACAATTCTGCCTCTATGATGAATGTTTTACCAGTACATTTTCTGTGTCTGGATGAACTGCTGTTTCAATGATAAAAAATTGTAATGTTACCTTTTAAATTTCAAATTAATTTAGTATTTCATAAACTCAAACTGTTCTTTTAAAATAAAGAAAAAACAGTAATTGTCAAAATGTTTGGCACACTGGGGCATATGTTCACAGTTATGTGATAATGAGACAAAAACAACTGTACAATAAAAGTTAATCATAATGCATTTGTCATGGCATGTCATGGTATTATACTGAAAGATACGTTATGGTATGCATGCATCTTCAATTTATAATCAGCATTTTTTTTTAAGTTTAATTTCAGAAATATTTTTTAAATGGAAAATAATAAGGTTGGAAGAGAACAGTGTTCAAATTCATTTTCTGTATCCATCACTTCTATCCACATTTCTCTATTCTCTAAGTGATATGGGTAACCACATCACTCTTCTTTCTTCTACTTGACCCTTCTCTTTTCTACCATCCCTTTCTCTCTCTTTCTATCTTGTATGTTGCTTTTCCTGCTCCTGTACTAAAGATGAATATTCTAGCTGACTAAAAGGTTTGGACACACAACTACAAAATCTTAGATTAGCAGCTCCCCATTCCTATACCTACCCCTGGGACAAAGAGAGCCAACCTATATGAAGTTTGTTCTGATTCTTGCAGTGAGGGGCACAAAGCTGAACACAGTACTTGAGGTGAGAGCTGAGTACACAGGGACAACCACTTCCCTAGTCCTGCTGGCCATCCTGATACAAGTCAGGATGCTGTCAGCCTTCACGCTCCTTATGATGCAGCAGCCATGAATCAACACTTGTTTTCTTATTCAGTTCTTGATAAGCTCTCATGGCTTGCCAAGTATTATCTTTCCCATTTGCTCGTAAATTAAATATTTGAAAGTGTCTACCTCTCATACATAATTAAAACACATCCACTATCTGAGTAAAAAACGTAAAATTTCACTTAGGAGGAGCATTAAAAGATTTGAACAAACAGGAAGAATCAACTGCATACAGTAACTGAAGATAAGATCAAGTGAAGTGCACATAGAATAGGTCTAAGTGAAAACGATGGCACTTCAGTTCAATGATTAAGTAGGCGACTCGCATCACAGAAATGGTATTCTAATGCCTTCTGTTTGCTTGGAATTGAAACCACTGCCTTTCACTTTAATAGCTAGGAAAAAAAAGTTGGTTTACTTGACAGAAGAGATGTGGTCCCACTGCATATTCCTCCATGCTGCCTGGTAGCGTATTTCCTGTAGTTCTGCACACCACTCCATGTTTTCATGTTCCAGTCCTTTTAAGTACAAGGAAAGAGTGTGGCGAAGTCCAAAATTCTGCAAAGCCTGTAATTAACAAAGTTCATGAAATTTGCTTTTCCTCCTTTGATAGCCTGAATTGCTTTTTAAAAGGATTTGCTTTACCTTTGGTAACAAAGAAACCTTTGCAGGTAAGGCAGAACCACAAATATTTCTACACTCAGCACAAAAAACTTTTAATAAGATAACTACTAATCACACTATTAATACATGCAAACTTGGAAAATGGTTTCATTACTACTATCACTGGCATTCTTTGAAATAAAATTTCCACAATGTGTTTGAAATGAACTCTCTCTGCTCACATTTCTCCATTCCATTATTCCTGTCTAGTAAGACAGAACTGGCTTTACTTCTTAATGAGCTGTTTCTCCTGGTGGGGATTTGAAAAAGTTACCTACAATTGCTCAATTCCTATCCATTTGAAGACCACAATGATGTCATAATTGTGATCGCTTATCCAGATTACATGTGCAGCCAATAAGAAGGAGAAACACTGTGGAAGTTTAACAGTGACATTAAACAGTTTAGGGTTGGAAAAGTAACACAGGAAAATGAAATGAGGGGAAATGCATACATGCCTGTGTTATGTTATTACAGAAGTGGTGTAAACATTTTTAGGACAAAAAAGCAACATATTTTAAATCATGCAAACAAGACAACATCAGTTCCATTTGTTGATCTCATATGAAACACAAGTTTCAGCAAGACCATTGCCATAATGTAGAGGTTTAAAGAATCAGATGGAAAAAAACAACCAATTTTTATATCCCATCATTTTAGGAGCTGCTCAAAATTTGTATAAAATTAAATGTATTTTGAAATATTTCATAAAATTCATGATCAAAGATAGAGATTATGGGTAAGTGATGAAAGAAAAACAAGCCTTGGTGTTTCCAGGACAAACAGTGGTTTGAATACAGTTTGGCTACCTATAATGACAGAGGACTGGACTTGATCACCAAAGAGATCTCTTTTAATCCTAAAACAACTTTGGTTTTAGTATGAATGACCGAGTACAGTGGATATAAATTCCTACATTCATTTCCTATTTAAAAATAAAATTACCTCTATTATCCCTGCCTGGCGAGTAGATGGAGAGAGGGTTGCCTCGAGGTCATATGTTAGAAGAGCTTTCTCCCATACTGCTTCGTGCTCATATGTTCTTATCCTATTGTAAGTTAAACAGAAGTTTTAAATTTAAGTTCCTTACTAAGAAATGAAACCAATGACTTTAAAGAATGTAAGACCATTAACAAACTATACCGTGCTAATGGCTGTAACATTCTTCCTCCACCACAGCCATAGAGGCTGTCGGGTTCCCCAATGCTTTTATATATGTCCATAAGAAGGTCCTAAAACACACAAGATAAAACAAATAATTATCTCTCTTGGAACCAGTTCAAGTGAGTTTTATACATACCACGTACATTTATAAACACAGGTCCCTTCCATGTAACATGTTGTTACCATTTAATTTTTTCAATGCAATATCTGAGCCTGCTATTTGCAGGCAAGATAAGTTTTGTTGTGTAGCAAAACTCCTAAGGAATAACTCTAGAATAACGAACTAAGGAAAGAAGCATCATAAACAAGGCTAGTGAGTCAGATTTTATTAAATAAGACCTGTATGAGATTATACTACTATAGCTATTACAACTTGCTATACCAGCTCACTGTTTTTTAATTAGCAAAACAAAACCACCCTATTCAGCTGGTTACCACCATAAGGTCAGCTCTTTGGGGAAACAAAGTTTGTCTTGCTGTGATTGAAAATTTAGCACCGAGTGTTTCATGTGAACAAACCATCAATTTCACATCTGGCAAGGCCACTGAGTTCAATCTGACTTAGAGCATAGGTAGAATTTTCAAATACAGTTTTTGAAGTTAAACTAGATCTGCCTTTAGCTCAGATAAGACTTATTGTTAATCGTAATTATCCAAGAAGGTTTGCAGATTATTAAGCACACATATATACCTGTAAACTTATGCCAGTTTCTTTACTTTTTTCATTCAGAACATCAATAGCTGATTTTTGACTTTCTTCTCCAAATGTCAAGCTTTTAGCTGCTTTAAAAGAAGACCTACAAGAAATGTTTGAACTGGTAAAGTTGAATACATTTCATACAAAGAACTAAAGAAATGCTGGGAAAACACTTCAGAACTAAGGTGCACATAGACAAAACACAAGATTAGTCCTGTTATGTTCCCAGGTTATTCAAAATGGCTCTTATCAGAATGGCAAAATAAATCGGCTGAGTCGAGAATATCAACATCAAGGAACTTCAACATCGAGGCTTTTGTTGGCTTGGTTGTTTGGGGGTTATGTAATGTCCAATTTTTTTTTAATCGAATTGCTAATTTGCTTTTGTGAATGTCTGAAACAAGAATGCTCTCTTCTGTGAAACAGTAAAAACAACCAAATAACATTTAAATTTAAATTTAAATAACTTAAAACCATACTCTCGATATACGTTCCCTGACTTACAGTTACTTGGGGCCAGAACCAAGCTAGTAAATTAGTTCCGTATTTGGATCTTGCTAAAGCAGAAGATAATTGTGCATTATGTAAGAAAGTTCTCTCTGCATGGATCAGCAGAGGATCAGTCCTACATTAGAAATTTCTATGAAATGATGAAGTTAAAACCACCTAATTCTGGTCATAATTCAGTGGTTTCTTTCTCCCCTTGCTTCACTTTTGGACAGAATGTAACCACTGGCACACTGCTAATTACTAGTTATAGAACCTGACAAGTGCTCCACTTAGCAAGTGAGATTAAATAAAGTATTAGCTTTAGCCAACTTCCTCAGGAACACACACAAAGACACTTTCTGGTTAGTAATCAAAATGACAATGATTTTGAGTGCCTCAGCTAGCAAACCAGCAAGTCTGGGATCACTTTGAAGGTCTGGTAGAGATATTTTAAAAGTCAGTACAAAAGCCTAAGCATTTATTTTAAAGTTTCAGTGACTTTTCACATAACAAAACATTACTGGGACACAAAATGCGATCCATTTTATCAGACATTTCGAGAAACTGCAATCCTCAAGCCTGGTACCTTTCTCGCTGTTTGTCTATATTTATCTTGTCTGCGTAGATCTCTGCATAGAGCAAGGCTGTGAAGTGAGCAGCACAAGACTGTGCTGCTACAGCAATCTCAAGATAATTCAGATCTAGCCAGAAGCTGTCATCAAAAACTGTACCTGAAACAGATCTGATAAAAAAAAAAAAAAACTTTAATACTTCAGTAACAGACCTTCTCTCTAACATTAGACAAAAACCCCTCAACTACAAAGCCTTCTGAAGGCTAAATTTACCTTAGTCCCCCACTCTTAACCTTATACCATAAAAAGTTTATCACACAAAAAGTTTTCAGAAAATTCTTTCAGCATTGTTAATACTGTTTATGGCTAGCCATACTACTCCATAACAAATACAAGGTCATTACTAGATCTTTGTTCTTTACAGAAACAAATTCTTTACCAGATTTTTCTTTCTTAGTCTAGACCACCAACAGATCTTAGAACGGTCACAATAAATGTTAAGCAACATTTTGGAAAGCTGTAACTCACCTCTTTTGCCTTCTTAAGTAATCGACCACAGCAAGCATGGTTCGTCGAGATACTTTATCCAAACTTCTAAGAACATGGGTTTCTTGCTCTAGGATGCATATTTCAAAAGAGAGAAAATAATGAACTTGTTTTCTAAGTGTCCTTTATATTGCAATTATTGCCTCATTAAGATCCTTTGCACAGAATCATGTTTGAAGAGACCTCTATCATTTGTTCACTCCTGTCCCTGAACTAACTGAAAGTTTACAAAAACTTGCTACCTGTCTTCAAAAATGTGAAAGGATACGGATCTAGTCTTTCTAGCTATGCTAGGAAGCATCTCTAAAAAGAACCTGAAAACACACGTACTATCATTAAGCTCATTTACAGCAGCCCTAGTGTAAACCAAAGGTTTCCCTTCATCTCTCCTGCAACCTGAGGCTTGTATGACTTGTCTGTGAAGAGGCTACAAGACACTGTACAGACTCCGTCTTTTAGTGAAGGAGGGAGTTGAAAAACATGGCAGAGCAGCTATTGCACAATAAAAAGAATATTAACCTGAAGTTACTGCATTTGTGTTAAGAGCAAGGCACAAAGAAGAGAAATACAGAACTTCAGATCCTGAAAATGAGTTCAGTCATATCAGACGATTCCCACCGTCCAATACTGGAGACCTTTTTAAAGATTTCTGCTCACTGTAATCACAATCTAATCTGAAAGGACAGTCAACTAGATTAGAAGGTACATTCCAGTGAGACAAAGCAATTCAAACTTATATCCCCAGGCTAAAAGACAGACTAATAGCTCTCAGTCTATTTCAGTCTACCAAAACAGCACTTTCTTTTGAATGGAACTTAATGGAACTCAAACTCAGCTACAGTTCTTTTGAATTACAGCTTCCTTTCATTCTGCTGCAATGGAACAGGTCTTTTTAATGGATAGGGAGACCAATATCAACATCAGGCAGATATTCAAGTAAGGGTTAATCTTTTTTCCCAAGGGGAATATGCAGGTGAAAATTCCCTTTATTCACTCTTTTTTGAGTAACACAGAAAATGAACTGCCAACTAGCCATTTTCAGACACCATCCAAGTTTTAGTCTCACATCATGTGACATTTGATCACATTTGGATTCAGCAAGTAATAAACATTCTCCAGTTACTAATAAGGAAAGGAGCAAAGCAGAAGAAACTACTTGGCTCCAGTCAGTGAAAAAGCTCCGAAATCACAGACATCTCCACTGATCAAACAATTGGACAGAAGTTTTTAGAATTCTGTCTGCCTACAAGTATGCATCATATATTTGAAGTCAGAAGATAATAACTTTTTCAATACCAGAATCCCTCTTTCAGCTGAAAGAAAAATATTGTGACATTACCTAAGTCAGAATTTGATGGTGTAGTAGATCTACTAGATGCGGCAAATCTGCAACAGGCAGTGAAAAACTTCCGGACATGAACAGATAAAAGATTTCGCCAGGATTCATTTGAATCATGAAGAAGGACATCATGAATCAGGTATGGAAGCAAACTTTGACTCAAGTCCGTTTTCACCTAGAATGTAATTATGCACAGCAGCTGCTAAGAAAAGGAACCAAAAGCCCTTTTTTTCAGGTTATAACAAAATTGAAAAGCCTAAGGACCATTCTACTCTCTTACTGTACAACATAAATAAAAACTAAAATGTATCAACTCAAATACAAAACTGTAAATTATTCAAAACAAACACCTAATGTTTAAGAAAGAACATGCAGTACACAAAATGTCTAACATTCAGTAGGGCTATACCCGTCCTCAGTTAACATAATCATGTAAGTTCAACTGACTACAGTTCTCTCTCAAATCTTGTATTTCAAGAACATATTTTGGGGGTATTTCCAGTATCTGACTGTAGAATACCTGACTTACTGTTAAGAAAAAGTAGTAACTTAATAGCAGAAACTGCTATTTGATATCAAGTTGTATAATCACATAATTTTGTGCATCACCTGTCTTTAACTCAGCTCACCTCGCATAGTGGCTTCATTAACTGGAGAACTTCGTTTTGTACACCTCCGCTGTCCAGTATGGAACGGGTTAGGCTCCTGATCCAGGTCTCATGACTTTCTCCCAGAGGAATCCACAGGTTTGTGTCATCCAAAGCTTCCGAAGAAGCCTCTGAATCATTAGTTGGCTCTGCAAAAACCTAGAAGGAAAAAAGATACACTGCAAATATAAATAAATGTAGCATTTACAAAAACATTCTGCAATCTGCACAGATTAAAACATATTAAATATTGATTGTGCACAAACTGACTGACAATATCAACTTTGCTCATGCAAATGTAACATTTTACAAGGAAATCTGAAAGTATTAAAAATAAAATTTTACTGATGGCACCAGCAAGGCCATATTAGACATTACACTTAGGTTGCAAATCTAAGTTCGAAAATTAGGAAGTATCTGATTTATGGGTAATTACACAACCTTTTTCTGACCTACTTTCCACCAAGTTTTTGCATCAAACAGTGGAACCCTGAGAAAGGAATGTACTAGGTTACTAAGTACATAATCAGAAAATGTCCATCTAGTAATGAAAGCACACAGCTTTCTAACATCAAATTGGTAATTTCCTATGTAAACAACCAGCAAATGCTGAAATAGAAAGGAAAAATAGGAGTTGTATAAAAGCAGCATTTGCAATCAGACAGATGAAAAGACCAAATGCTGGATTCAACAAAGCCCATTTCTAAAAGTATTTTCAAATTTACTTTTTTTACTTATATTTCTATGCTTTCTCTACCCCTTACATCAAATAAATAAGGTGTATCAGCAGAAGTACCTTCTTCCTAGACATTTTGAAAGGCTGTAGGTAGATTAACATGGGATCACCTTTATTTTTATAAACTTCCCAAAATTCATTGCCAGACTTGGTGGCTAGTATGTTTTTCAAACAGGAAACAGCAGCAGCTCTAACATCAATACTGAAAGAATAACATACAGAATGCCATTATTAATAATTTCATTTAGCTACTTTATTTTCAAAATCACCTTTATCACTATGCAAAACAAAGAATTCCACAATTTAAAAACATATACATCAAATGAGAAAACTTTTTTGACTACCCCATGTTTTACCATAAAGCAAAGCCTCAGCAGTTACTCTACAACATTGCTAACCTCTTCTGCACAGAAGAGATTCTCAGGTTCAAGCTTAACCAGAGAACTAATTTGACTGCATAAGTAATCTGAGCCTTGAGGAAGCACATGGTTGTGTACTAACAGGTATGATCCAAATGCATTTGCAGATGTGAACAATAAATAGTTTAATGGCCCTATGAAGCTTTGAGCTAAATAAGTAAAGTAACTATACTCACCAATTATCTGTTAAAGCAGTATTTATTTGAGTTAACATTATGAAGACCCACTGAAGTTTTTTATCTTCAAGTAAGTCCACTGCTTTAGAATCCAGTGCATTTTCAGCATGCTGAAGAGCTATGGTGGAGAAATCCATGGGACCTATTTCTCCCAGGCAACTTCCAACAGCCTCTGCAATGAAGTTTCTCTGCATAGTTTCACATAGACTAAAACAAGGTATCACCCTAAAAAGTTTCTGTGACTAGTCAATTAGTATAAATCATTTCCAGAATTGAGATTATTATGGGATCAAAAGCCACAAATGCTTATAAACACTCAAGGAGCTTTATGATTTAAATCACACGTATACAAGTGTCACAGCTTAAGACTCATCAATAACACAGTTACGCTTTCTAAATCAATTTTCTCAAAGTATGTACGGCTCTAGATTTTGCAGTTTAAATCAGGCACAGATTGTATTTTGGCTTGTGTCCAAACTATGTAAGTGCAAAAGGTCAGAATCACAGCCAGTACGAGAACTCAATTTGCATTCCCTAAGAGTACGACAAACACAAGCACAGTAAGAATTACTACCTGTATTTTACTTAAGATGATGCATCAATGTGTTCATCATTTGCTTTCCAAACAAAATTTTATAAAAGCACAAAACAGCATACAAGGAAAAACACAAGACCTGGACCTTGAAAAAAGTTTTTAAAAAAGGGACAGGGGGGATATTAATTTTCATTAGAAAGGAATAAACATTTATTTCCCTGCTCTTTCCTTCATACTTGCCACACTGCTTGAAAACATTTCCATCTTCTACAACGTTGCTTTTAACAACATGAGCAAATAGAGAAATAACTGAAGGTACACAGGTTGTGTTTAACAAACCATCTTACGAAACACGGTGAAGAAAAGGCTGAAACATATAGGCAGCAGAGGTGCTGAAGAATGTTGTATCACACTGAAGTAAACGCGAGCTGCAATTGCTCAGCTTCTTATCAGTTCTTAGTCTTTTAGACAAAAATAATGTATATTAAGGCAAATGTTCTCATTACTTGTGTATCTAACTGTTTTGGACATCTAAACTCAGTAAACACCTCTTTCATGGAGGTATGTCCCACTTGGAGAAGAAGGGAATTGCATTTTAGTTTTGGTCCAAACGTTTCTGGTGCTCAATGTAAATGGTGAGAATCACTTTAGTGATACATGAGAGGCTTTAAGGCAGACAACAATTATTTTTATTTCCACTAATTTTCCAAATTTTCAGCCAAGGTCTCTTCCACTTCTGTTTTTCAATCTATGAATGTAACCTATATAAAGGCAGATGTCTCTAAACAGATGAGAATTTCCACCATTAGGCAAAGCTGTTCAGTGCAGTGACTGAAAAGAAAGTACACCATTCTAACAATGGGGACTTCTAGCAGTAAGGGCAAATAGCAGTGGAAAGTAGTGCTGAGAACTGCCACAATTTTAAATCTTGGTTTGCAAGGACAGCCGCAGGACATCTGTGGGACCAGTCAACTTACCCAGCACTGCTTTTTCGCCTGCATGATTAACTGCCATCTTGGACAGCTGCAGTAAGCTCACCACCAGTTTCACTATTACAGAATCTTCTGGTTTTTCTATCATTCAGAAAGAAAAACAAAACAACAAAAACATCAAAATGTCATTTCTTTTGTTTTGTAACTGCTGCCAGATTACTTAAACTGTTCTTGACTGTGGCAGAGGTGGAAATAGCTGCTCCCTAGTCAGTTTCCTCGTGCCATTCAGCAGTTCATAGACCTCTCTGCTCCTACTCAATCTCTTTTCTGAGCTTACAAGTCCTAAATCAATCAGGCTCTACTCTGATGCAAGTTGTTCCACAGAAGCTTGTTGTCCTATTACTAAACCCCTTTTCAAGCAGAGTTTTGAGACTGCAACAGTAAATGACATTCAAGACGTGGGGCATACTGCACTTAGGGCCTTAGGACAGACCACTGTTCTTCCTCAAATTTTACTCTGCATTTATCTACGGCTCTTTTTATTTTCCAGTGATTCAGTAAAACAGATGAAAGCTTGATGTAGAGAAGAAAAATGAAACGGCCTTGCTACAAACATTTGAAATCCAGAACAGAAAGGAATCGGGTCTGGACTGAGAGCTGAAACAGAACACTGGGATGTGGCAAGGTTCAACTAAACTAAATTCTACCATTTTCACACTTCTGTGAGATTTACTTTCTAACATACTATGCCTTTCTGAAATCTAGCTTCACTACAATTAAAGGAGCAGGGAGATTCATGTACAACAAAACTCACTAAGCAGCCACACAGCAATATGCCTATACTATACATTATCCTGGCCATTCACAATCATACTTGCCCCCTGCTCCAAGAGCTGGATGAGCATTTTACCCTGTCAGTCACCCAACACTTCATTTAATATTTATAATATACTCTTGGAGAATTCGTGGGAGAATTCTTGTACGATGATGGGCATGTGAGCAATCCAGCGTTTATAGACAGTGTAAAAACCTAGGCAAGGACGCTGGCATAACTACAGGGCTGAGGTACGTGCAGAAGATAAGGCCAGAACACAGCCAAAAAGAAGAACGACTCCCGGATGCGATAACAGGGACTGCAGCACTGCTTGCTCAAGGATGTTTCACACGGGACTGAGAATACTTCCCATCGGAACAGCTGCCAGCACCCAATTAGAAATGAACTGTTAACGCGTGCTTTACTGTCTTTATCCAATCACTAGTAGCTAGCTGCTGCGTGCAGATAACAAAGAATTCTAAAAGGATCTGTAACAGTTGTAATAAACGGCATTCACTCGAGCATATTGATCGTCTCGTGTTTGTCCGAGGCCCCGCGTCAAATGGTGACCCCGACGTGATAACGTGACGATGTGATGGGGACCTCGTTTTGCTGACACTGCCGCGAGCAACTTACGTCGCAGAACAGAGGGAGCAGGAAAGCCGGCCGAAACGGGACCGCTGCCCCGGGGATCACAGGACGCTGTTCGTGCCCAGCGCCTGGGAAAGGGTACCCTGGAAACAGAGTCTCGCCTTGGCCAGGTGAGCGGTTGGGGAGGAGATGGGGTCTACGCTGACCAAGGAAGAGGCAGCAGTAGTTAAGCTCCTCCAACATATCCTCTCTAAGAGAGGAGTGACTTACGACTCCGTGACTCTGAAGTCCTTATTGTCGTGGGCACAGAACAGAAATTTAATCCCCAGAGTTGGAGCAGTGTTCGAGTTGCCCACCTGGGAAGCCATAGGGAAGAGCCTATGGGATGAAATTAGCGAAGGAAAAAAGGAAGCAGCTAAATATGCTACATTATGGAAATTGATTCGGGAAACGTTACGGGAAATGAAGGCAGAGAGAGAGGCAGCAGCCGCTGCATTTGCCGCTCTTACACCTGACTTAACTAGCCAAGAAAGTTCCACATCTTTTAATCCCTTTGCGTTAAATGTAACCACACCGCCACCTCGTGTCCGCGACCCAGTCCAACTTATTGCTGCCTCCAGCATTACTGTGCCTGCTGGCCAGGACACAGGAGCTGTGAGTCTGCCAGTTGCTGACGGTCCCGGAACATCAGGTGCGGAGCCAAAACAAGACGGCACAGAAAGTAGTTTGCCTGGGCCGATCTATCCACCTTTGCCCAAAACGACAGATAACAAAGACTCAGAGGAAGGGGAGGACAGCAGAGAGGGATCAACGGCAACAGTGAGCAACCTACTGAAGGACATTATACAGCGTCTTGATGATTTAGAACTGCCTTCTAAGAGCACCTCTCGGCCTGATTACCAATTTCCTTCTGCTCCACCAGAATTTGCTCCACAACACTCAGTAGTTGTACCTTCAGAACCTGCATGTACTGTTCCCACTAATCTATTTAAATCTACAGAGATATCGGTGTCAAACGAAGGGGGCCAAGATGCCTCACAACGGTGGAAGACGACGATTCGTGATGCTATTTTGGAAGGCAGCTTTGTTCCCTCGGCCGCCTTCCCGATGGTAGCGCGGGGGGGAGGCCAGGGAGGGTTAAAATGGGAAGCATTTGACTGGAAAATTTTAAAGAAGGCTCGAGCTGCTATTGTTCAATACGGGTTGCGATCTCAGCTAACTCAGCAATTGTTACAGTATATTTTTACAGCAGACCTCTTGATTCCATACGACAGCCAGCAAGTTGCGGCGATTTTACTAACACCCTCATAACAGCTTTTGTTTCAGTGGAGCTGGCAGCGCCTGTGTGATAAGGAGTCAGCTAAAGCCCGAGATCCAAATGATCCGTTGTATGGGGTGCAAACGCAGATGTTAATGGGGCAGGGACCTTTTGCTGATGGGCGCATGCAGACGCGCTTTGCAGCTGAAGTATTACAATTATCACAACGACTAGCTCTCCAGGCGATACGTAACATCCAAGAGCCTGGTCAATCACATGCTTTTACACAGGTAACACAGGGTCTGAACGAAACTTATTCGCAATTTGTAGATCGATTGTATCGTTGTGTATCAGACCACCCTGACCTAGATGGGGAAACAAAGAGTAAAATGTTCAAAATGTTATCCTATGATAATGCAAATGATAGAACAAAGCAGATATTGGGGTCTTTGCCAAGGAATGCGGAAGTTGCCGATATGCTGGAGCTGGTTGACCGTGCAATGCAATCAAATAAAGCCGCTCTCGTAGCTGCGGCTGTAAGGGACGCCGTTGCACCTTTGCTTAACAACAAAACAAAAGGGGGTAACAACAACGATAGCAAGTGCTATTATTGTGGTAAGGCAGCCCATATAAAGGGTCAGTGCAGGCTCCCTAGACGAACATCCCAGCCAGCAAAGTGGTGTACCTATTGTCAGAATGGGACACACAACAGTTTTGAATGCAGGTATAAGGGAAACGGGGAGGTGAGCGCGAACCCTTCACGCGCCAAGAAACAAACGCTGAGAGCTTGGGCAATCACGTCCCCCCCAAAAAACAACCAGCTCCTTCCCGGCAGCCTCGGCTCCCTCCGCTCCGCCACTCNCAAAAGGGGGTAACAACAACGATAGCAAGTGTTATTATTGTGGTAAGGCAGCCCATATAAAGGGTCAGTGCAGGCTCCCTAGACGAACATCCCAGCCAGCAAAGTGGTGTACCTATTGTCAGAATGGGACACACAACAGTTTTGAATGCAGGTATAAGGGAAACGGGGAGGGGAGCGCGAACCCTTCACGCGCCAAGAAACAAACGCTGAGAGCTTGGGCAATCACGTCCCCCCCAAAAAACAACCAGCTCCTTCCCGGCAGCCTCGGCTCCCTCCGCTCCGCCACTCTTGGAAGTGCCGGAGTGGACTTGGAAACAGCAGTAGATGTCACGCTGGTCACATCTGAGGTGTGCCTCCTCGACAGTACCATAAAGGGACCGCTGGGTTACGGTCTCTGTGCCTTGCTGTTAGGACGCTATTCGATGTCAAGACAAGGTATATTTGTGATACCAGGCGTGATTGATGCTGATTATACGGGAGTGATAAAAATCATGGTACATACACTAACACCACCTGTGTCTATTCCCAAAGGAAGTCGCATTGCTCAGCTGATACCGTTTTCGCCTTGTGTACCCTGGCCAGGGGATAAAGAAAGAGGAGATGGGGGATTTGGTTCAACCGGTTCACCGCAAGTATATTTTACTATGGACATTTCAAAAACAAAACCTGAGATTACTGTTACAATGATTGAGAAGGGAGGGGATCAGAAAACGTTAAAAACGATGCTCGATACTGGGGCTGATGTTACTGTTGTGTCTTCCACATAATGGCCTCATCATTGGCCTGTAGCAAGTGCACAAACAGGGATCTTTGGAATAGGTGGGACACAAGCAACAAAAATTAGCAAGGATCTCATTGCATTTCAGTTTTCAGATGGTGTTATAGTCTCCATTCACCCATATGTCATGGAAGTGCCTATTACACTTGTAGGATGGTTTTGAATGATTAAAAAACTTGTTAGGTGGATGGGGAATTACTGGGTGGCTGTTGTCCTTCGCAAAAACAGGCCTCATTCTGCTATTAGTCATAACAACTACCATGCCTCATATTATTCACTAGTTACAATGCTTCATTGAAACAACACTTAATGCTGCCTTTATTATAAATAAAGATAGTGTAAGATGTGGGAATAGAAAATGTCATCGTGAGCCCAGGCTCAAATGCTGGGGATGGTATCGCTTTAATTCACAGAAAGCTGTGGGAAGAGTAAGCGCAAGGCCAGTCACAAGATGTTTTTCTGCTTAGCAAAAGAACAGCATTTAGCCTAACTATTGTCTAGCAAGCAAATGAATCACTCATCGATAGCATTAGAAGGGCTGCTAACAGATGTAGATAGTGTAAGACACACCTCACTTCAGAATAGGGCTGCTATTGATTTTTTATTATTAGCTCAAGGACATGGTTGCCAAGACTTTGATGGAATGTGTTGCATGAATTTATCTGACCGCTCAGAATCCATTCATAAGAGTATTCAAGACTTAAGAATGGGCGTTAGGAAGTTAACAGTGACTGATGGACTTGATGGGTGGCTCAAGGGATGGGGATTAACAGCATGGATGCCAGCTTTGGTCAAGCAAGGATTAACTATATTGATATTTGTATTGCTCTTGATTATTCTTGTTCCCTGTTTGATGAGATGTGTCACGGGAATGGTTGAAAAGGCTGTTAAGCAGGTCTGGATTGCTCAAAACAAAGAAGGGGGATTTGTTGGAGACTTTGTGGGAGAATTCTTGTACGATGATGGGCATGTGAGCAATCCAGCATTTATAGACAGTGTAAAAACCTAGGCAAGGACGCTGGCATAACTACAGGGCCGAGGTACGTGCAGAAGATAAGGCCAGAACACAGCCAAAAAGAAGAACGACTCCCGGATGCAATAACAGGGACTGCAGTACTGCTTGCTCAAGAATGTTTCACACGGGATCGAGAATGCTTCCCATCGGAACAGCTGCCAGCACCCAATTAGAAATGAACTGTTAACGCGTGCTTTACTGTCTTTACCCAATCACTAGTAGCTAGCTGCTGCATGCAGACAACAAAGAATTCTAAAAGGATCTGTAATAGTTGTAATAAACGGCATTCACTCGAGCATATTGATCGTCTCGTGTTTGTCCGAGCCCCGCGTCACACTCTCCAAGAGACACTTCAGATTTTGCCTCAATAACACAAGCCATTCTATTCTGCATGTGAAATTACAATAAAGTTACATTGTCAAACATACAAAAAGTAGGACACAAACCATTCAATGTCAAATTAGAATAAGGTTATATTGCCACACATCCAAAATGAGATCCGAAAGAAAGAAAACACATAATCAGATATCTGTACCCTGGCAAATCTTCAGGAGATCCTTCATCTGGTCTTTACACTGCTCCAGCTGCTTGCGTAAATCATAGAGGCCTTCAAGGCGTGTCAGGGGCAGCGAATCACAAACACTGACTGAGAGAAAGTGATCAATTTCCTGCAAAACGACATTTTGTTTTAAGCAGACGTAACACACAAATAAAAGCTTCAAGTAAAGAAACGGCTCCCAGCAGTCCACAATGTGGAGATCCGTAGATGCAAAATAAGAACGGAGACCCACAAATATCTCAGTTTCTGAAACCGGCATAAAAATAATTCACGTCTAATTTAAATCTTTCTCAACTGTATGTACAATTCAAAAACTATTTTTCTTTTGAAAGTTTGTATTGCAAAACTCACTATGCCATGAGATAAAATGTAATTACCTCCAAAAGAGAGTACGGTCCCTTACTGTATTTAATCTTCAGCTGAGTTGTTCGCAAATCTTTAAAAGCAGGGTACTCAGGGAAGGGGTCTAAGCGTTTGATTGCTTGGTAGAGATATTCATTCGTATTATCCATCACCATGTACTTCAACAAGCCCAGGACCTCAACAGAAAGTAAATGAAAAGCAAAAAAAATAAACAATCCTGAGCCGTATTTCTTATTTAGGTTATAAAGTTTGCATTTCTCTTAGTTCCAATAAACCGTAAACACTATTAAAAAAATGGTAAGATAATTTATTTACACGATTAAAAATTGTAAAATCTTTAGAGTCGTGGGGAAACCACATATATACTCTAAAAAGGAGAGGAGTTCTTGCCATTTTCTCTTTCCTAATATATACCAAAGAATTTACTACCACGACCTGCAGCTTCATCCTGCCTTTCGATGATGCTGACTTCAAGTATTGGTCAGTCCAATCATTACAATATTGGCTAAGATTTAGCAGCACACTGCATCCAAACAGTCCTTCTGGGACATACTGGGACATAGAATCAGTAATTGGAAATTCTGGCAAATGCCTAAAAATAATGATTTACTGTCCAAACCACTGAACTCTGGCAGAATTTGTTTCATAGCAGATCTACAACTTAAATAAATGCTTGCCTAAGGGATAACATACTTCCTTTGCAAAAATTTGTGCTATTTTTGTGCTTTACTCACTAACTAATCAATGCAATTGGATATTCAATCCAGGCAGCTTTGAGGATTTACATTTTAAACGATGAGGTTTTTATCCTGACACATTTACTTGCAAATGACTGACTAGCTTCCATTCAATGCTGGAAGAAAAATAAATAGAAGAAACTGAGAAGTCATTGCTACAGGAAGGACTTCCCTGCAGAAGGGGTCCAACATCAGGTTTCATATATAACAGTAGTTTGAATTTGGAGAAATTCTCTCCTCCCAACTTTGTGTCTGCCCAGGGATGCCCTGACATGTTGCAGCTGTGCATGTAAAACTGTTTGCAAAGAGATATTATAAATCTGGTGGTGATCATCAGGCTGGGAAACAGATTTCAAGGATATTTTTAGCTGGGTCAGCACAGCCCTACAGCTGAACTGGAAGTACTAAGGGGTCAGTGCAGGACTACCAAGAAGGTGCACATGTGACCAGATCAAGCCAGAAGGCAAGTGTGAGGACTGAAGCGCAAGAATCATACTCCTTTCTGACCTTCAGCTACAGATTAAAAGTCAATGACTCTAACTATATTTCCACCCCCAGCCAACCACACATACAAATTATCACCAGAAGGAAAATAAAGCTTCTAGTGATTAACCAACTTGCCATTTCCAGCAGTTTACAAGTGTTCTCTCCTTTTCTTGAGCGATACCACTGATTTGGTGTATCTCCTCTATTATGGTAACAAATTTTCTGAAACTTACCCTGAAGGTTTTAAATATCTTTCAGATTTGTCTGAAACTGACCCAAAAATTCAAAGCAGACATAAGAGATATTAGGACAGCATTAGAGCTCTATAAGAACTCTAAAAAGAGAACTTTTAAAGTAAATAATTAGAAAGTAAGTGAAACAGTAACCTCAGCAATCA
This sequence comes from Penelope pileata, assembly GCA_013396635.1. Classification (NCBI taxonomy): domain Eukaryota; kingdom Metazoa; phylum Chordata; class Aves; order Galliformes; family Cracidae; genus Penelope; species Penelope pileata. The sequence goes on along the minus strand of WBMW01001134.1, from coordinate 1,203,243 downwards.
TGATGCAACTGCATCCCAATCCCTGCCTAAAGCCATAGGAATTACAAACACCTAACACAGTATTTGTCATCATAGAAGTACCAAAAGTAGGATACTTATTAAAAAATTAGAGGTATAGCCTTACATGCCAAATAAGATTATAATGCTATTGCTTTATGGATGTACAAAGCATAGAGAAAATGAAATTGAACACGAATATAGGTACTGTTTTTATGAGAATGAACAAGAACTTAAAAGCTAACAAACAAGTGACAAATACAAACAACTGCAGCTCACACCTACCTGTGGCTGAATCTTTGGTTGGTCCACAGCAAGAGGTATTAGCGTTCCCACAATAACATGAAGGTGGCTCTCTAGAGCATCGTTGCAACACGTAACTGCTGTGTGGCAAACATGATGAAGAAGATCACAACAGAGCGAAAAGCTGCGCATGGATACATCTCTGAAGATAACAGGTCTGCCAGAGGAAACAGAAAGTGAAATTAAAGAAAAACAAACTGTCATTGTCTCAAGTGTTAACCCATTCTACAACAGGGAAGAATAGAGGTAAAGGAGGAACAGAAACAATCTTTATGAGAGGAACTGATTCTAAACTTAAAAATCACCAGTTCGATAAGCTCTAAGGATTTAGCTCAGGAGACATGTGAGAACTGAAACACACAGAAGCTGACTGACTCACTTTGAAAATGGAGTAAAATGCATACAGAATATATACTCAAAAGGAAAAAAAATAATCAAAAAGGCTTTCAGAACCAGAACATTTGCCAGAACAATTTTGACAAAAACAGAACACTGTGGAAAACATACCTGCTGCATCCTCCTCCCTTTCACATAATCATTAGTTTAAAAAAAAAGATTTGGGTTTCAAAGGACACCTTGGTATTATCTAGAAAATATCCCTAGTCCACATGAAAAATAGAGAGTCTTCTTTTCAACTTTAAGGCTGGTGAAGAACTGGTGTTCTCTATCTGAAGACAAGCTACAATAAGATGCACTGATATTCACTCATGTCGTTAGCTGCTTACCAGTGAGAATGTAAACATTAATACTCTTCACTAATTCAATGAAGATATTTATTTGAAATGTGCTTACTCTGCACTTAACTTAAAAGCAGTCCACATTTTTCTAAGAGTTCTGTATTTAAATTCCAAAATTATCAAAACAAAGCAGTTTAAGTTCAGGAAATTTCAGTTCTTTCTACAAATGAATTAGCATCTACAAGCAATACAGATACGTAAGGTTGCAAGAACAAGGAAGCACAGATATAACAAGCATGGTGTAACTATCATGTTTACCTGCTGTTGATGTGGTGAATCAGGGTATAAATCACATCTCGGAGGACAAAAGCCCATGCTCCTCCTAAACCATCTTTTATCTCTTTAAGTAACAGACTAACGAAGAAATGATAAATTGTAAGAACTCTGTGTTTCTTGTAAACGTTCTTTGTATCTGATGCATGCTTACAAAGGGCTAGAAGAATTTTCTGGAATGAATCCTAGAAATAAACAGAACTATGAGTAAAAAGATAATTCATAAAGCCAACAGAAATATGCTTTACAGCAAGACAACCACCTAAGCAAAAGGGATATATACATGTATGTATATATAATTTTTTCTGGACACAGACAAAAAGGCTTACTTATTTTTACTACTTGAAACAAACAAAGACCCTACATAGAAACTAATTCTCCAAGCTGGACTGTAGGCCCCATTAACTCCTTATTTTTTTTTTTTCAAATGAGAAAGGTTTTGCCCATTTTTCAGAAAACCAAATACTTACAGCAGTTTTCACCAATGAGAGAAATGTGAAGTAAAAACTGTAAAAACATCAGATAGTGCTTCAATCTATATTACTTCAAAGACACTGTTCATACACAAAAAATCTACTTATTCATGTATCTTTACAGATTGTAACTGTAAAAACTGTAAACTTAATAATAAAGAAACAAATAAAAAAGCCACTGCCTGTAGGCACTAGGCAGGTTGTGTTCTATATTGGGGAGTTAACTCCACTGGCTGGCAGTACTAATTTCTACATTCATAAGTTTTACACAAACATGCTCCAGAAATATTTTTTTCTTCTTCTTTTTAGATTGTTTATGGATTGGCAAAGTAAGTCGTGCTCTTCACAAGATATGCAATACAATAGCATAAACATTGTAAAGATGCATTTCTAAGGGATTATGCTAGAAGACAGGAAGATTTCTATGATTTCTTGCAAAGGCTGTGTAATTTTATTTATTTACCTTCCTGTTTGCCGTTAACAATAGAAAATCAAATGTTTAGAAATAAGTCAGACTAAAAAATTTGACTCTATCATAAAAATAAGCTAATTTTAATATTTGAATTGTAGATAATAGATAAGATTGTCCAGAAATAATTACTTCAGAATGTTCTTCAGACATATGCCAAATAAATAATCTGCATCTAAATTGTGTCTGATATGCACACATTTCCCAAACCTTTGAAACAACTCTATTTACACATTGCTGTCTATATTATACAATGCAATTATACTTCAACCCTGGAATTTCTGTAAGGTTATCAGGTCCCTGTACTTAGGATCGCTTCCTTTTCAGAAGGAAAACAAACACAGAAAAGTTTCTAAGATTGGATTTTTCGTCAAATGTGTATGATAAAAATGTCTAGTTAAACTAAAACATACCCATAAAACGAATTTTACACTGTAAAGGAAAAAAAATGTTATTACATACTTACAGGGCTTTTAGAAAGAACTGCTACAATACTTTTTAATTTGCTTTTATGACAGTTGCTAATATAGTCCAAGGTTGCCTTAATCACGTAAGAAGGAAAATGAGGAGGATTAGGAGCAGGATCCAGTTCCCTAAATGAATAAATAAGAGGTGTTTTTTTTTTCCCCAAGAATCAAATCCCATGTGTTAAATGACATAATTCTCATGGAATGGATGGGTAACTCCTGGAAATCTCTTCTGCTTTCTTTAAGTCAGAAGCTCCAATAACATCAAGCAGAGTGACGTACTTCTTACTCTGAACTGTCTCTTGCCTCTGTATGGCAGCTTTTAGGTCCCGTTTTCTTTATTATTTCTTGTAAGATCATACTGCATTTTGCTAAAAAACCAATAATTTGTCCCATCTATGGTACTTTGTGGGAAAATCTAATTGCAAGTCATGGGGTAAAGCCTCTGCATTTGTAATTGAGAAAGAAGTAACCACGAATCTTCTTTAAGAGTAGTACCCCTCCACCCCAAGATAAAAAAAAAAAAAAGAATCCTCTTGCCCACTTATTAATTCTTTCCATTAACTGAAGTATTACATAGAGTTTTTCCTTACTGATACTGGAGAATAACTATTTAGAAACTATACACACAATGTATCATTACCAATGAAAAATAAAGAGTCCTTTAATTCTCAGCTTCAAGGTTATCTGCTTTTATGCCTAAAAGGCACATTCTAACGCACACTGTTACACAAATAAACCCACACACAATGTTCTACAAATACATAGCATTTGAAAAATCTACAAATACATACCTAATATATTTACTTGGATAAGACCCTTCTTCTGCGTTGGTGTTAGGTGGTTCATGTAAGGTCATCAACAGTTCAACCACAATCTCTGATAAATTATTGTGAGATAAATTGTCGATTTGCTAGAGAGCAAAAAATAGTATTTTAGTACGAAAAAATCAGCTAAAACAAGGGCTTTGGGCAACCTGGTCTAGTGGGAGGTGTCCTTGCCCATGGCAGGGGGGTTGGAACAAGATGATCTCTAAGGTCCCTTCCAACCTGAACCATTCTATGATTCGATGATTCTATGATTCTTGGAAAATCTCTTCTTGTCTAGATTCCCCATTTGTTAGAATATTCAAGACATACAATTTATTCAGAAATAGCAACTGGCTAGGTCTTGTCTATGACAGTTCCAGGTAGAACAATTAGCTTTCCTTGGAAAAAAAGTTTCATTTTACTACTGGTTCTGAGTACAGAGTCTGCTTCTTGGGAAGAAGGAGGGTCCTCATAAAGTATTAAAATATTTTAAGAAGAAAACATGAGTTATGTAAAGAGATAAGAGACAGGAGAGCTCATGGCTGCATAGCTGAACTTCTTTTATATTCCAGAAAAAATTATACTCTAAGTCAACAGTCTGCCTGAAAGATACTACTGAAGAGCTACTTGAAAAATTCAGGATAAAAATTTGTCTAGTTTGCTTTTATTACAGCAATAATCTTGTACCTATAAACTTGAACTATCTACATTCTTACAGAGTATATAAAAGTTTATTTCAGATCTGTTAAATGCCATCCAACTCAATTTACAAAACAAGTACCTGTTTCCCCAAGCAGTTTTCATCCTTAAGTACATCATAGACTTTAGAAGCTGTTTCTCTTTGCTCTGCTACTTCACTCTGTCCATGGCTTTGAGAGGCAAAATGTGGGAGAATATTCACAAGTATCTTGGGAAAACAGTCTGCAAGAACTTGTCTCCAGTCTTCTCCAATCTTGCTGGCAAGTGATTTCACATCTTCAAATTGACTTCTAATCACCAGGTGTGGAACCAAAACTTTATAGCAAGACCTGTATGCAGTAAATACATTTTCAAAATGTCCTTGAATTGCATTTTTGAAAAAATCTCAAGCATAATGCAGTAAATACCATTTGTCTACTGGATCCCTCTGTAACTAAACTTCTAATAATTGTCTAACTACTGCTCTAAAAAAATCTTTGCAGCATAAATATATTATGCAAGATACTTGGAATACATCTCAAAAGCTCTCAGTACATTTTCCCACAACAAAATCTTGATGCATAAGTGCATTCAGAAATTTGAAACCCTCCATCATAATTCAGATATACTGCTTTCCTATAGAAAACATACCTGTAAAAGTCTTCAAGACTAGTGTAGTTCAGAAGAACATAAGGAAAGGCAGACAGGCTATATCCACTGTCCTTGATTTTCAGCCACTCCACCACCAAATAGTCTAAGTGTGATGTCATGAATTCTTCTACATTCTTATAGCCAAAAATGTCAGATACTTTTTTCAAAACCTGTGCATCAAATAAGACTATAAATTAGCGTGCAGAGTACATAATATTATGGTATACTGAAAGCACTACAGCTCCAAGTCCTCCCCTTGTGAATGCATATTTGTGGAACCCAGTTCCTATTTAGCACAAGCATTTTTTTATTATTTTTTTTTAATTGCTGTATCTCTGAAAAAGGAACGACATCTACGCTGTGAGAGGCAGTATGCAAAGAAAGGACAAGCCAGTATACATTTTGCTGCATAAAGATTGCACGTAGAACAAGAAGTAATGAGTAGAAGGAAAGGATAAAAAGGAGAGAACACACACACCCCAAAAAAATGACCAGTGTGATAAACTGCAGTATAAATATCAATCATTTCAGTATACCCTCATGAACAGCAACATAAGAATTCACCAAGACACGTACCTGCTTCTAATACATGACATTTTCTTCACTTGTTTTCCACATTGGAAAACTTACTTTACTTTCACTGGGTAGAAAGATTTACTAAAATGGGCTCTTTAATCTTTAATGTGCAAAAACCTACTTGTAATTTAGATCTGTGCTTTTAATGAAGAGGATTTACTTCTAAAAGTGCTTTTTATGATGTCATTACTTCTATGTTAGACATAATTGCAAATTTATGCAGATATTTAAGCTTCACATTAGTCACATATTGCATTAAAAAATTAAACAACTTTTAACACTGAAAAAAGCATTTTGTACCATTACAATTTTGCTTTGTTTAATTTATAACCTAAATATAAAATAGAATTTTTTACTTGCCTTTTTCACAAGGTGAGGTTCCAATCCATTCTCCTTCACAGACTGGCAAATAGCAAACAAAGCTTGCTTTTCACACACAGGGCTGCAGCACAGAACCATGGCTATAAGCATCAACAAAACTGCTTTTCTGTTACACTGTTTGTCCGAAAGATCTTCAGGACTTGCATCACCACTGGCCTTCAATAAGAAATAATGAAGAACTGCTATAAAAATTCTGTTAAAGCAATATCCTAATTAATACATGAGGATAGGTAACTTAAAATAAAGGGCACTGACATAAATACTCCTGAAAATCTTGCTCTGGCTGCTTAAGAATTGCTTCCCCCAGCTGTCTCCTGCACTCCCCAACCAGAAGTTTCTGTCCCCAGCATGTCAGCACACATGCTTGTACCTCATATACTCTGGTTCATATTGAAGTATCAGTAACTCAAAGACAACGTAATTAACAGAGAGATGACTGAAGCACTAAGTCTCCTTTGGCTCATCTGCAAAATTTACTGCCTCCAAAGCAGACACTGCAGCAGGATTTTCCTTGATTTTTTTTCAGTTCCCTAACAATAACATTTACATTACCCTGTGAGAAAAAGCACAAACCACAGATGCATATAGGAACAATCTTGTGATTCAAATGCAGCTCCTCCCCTCCTAATGCACGGTGTTGACAAGTGACAAATGCTGAATAAATGTGAGATGAAAAAGCAACTGAAGGAGAGAAGTTAATGAGAGATGACAGCAAGCTGAGGTGACAGAGCAGGGAGCCAATGCAACAGAGGAATGAGATGAAACAATGAAGCGCTGGAGCAAGAGAGAGCTGGAAGTGACAGCACAGAAATGCTTGAGGGATGAGGCCTCAACAGCAAGCCCAAACTACAGGACAGCAAGCCAAGGCAACTGAGAGAGAAAACACAATAAAGAGACACTGTGCAGAAAGATGACAGAGAAACAGACAAAAAATTATGAAAAATGTAGATGGTTTGGCATGGTAGCAAGGAATGGGGAAAAGTGAAAAACATTAAAATAAAATAAATAGTTAAAGGAATTCCACAGCAACATACACCACTTCATTTCCACTTACTGCAATAAAGTAAAACTTCTCCCTTTACTTGAATTTTCTTCTAAATATTTTATTTTTAAGCACACTTTCATTGCTCTAATACCACTGAAAACATGATCTTACTGAAATTTACAGTTCTGTCTTTATACTACATAAATACATAACTTGAATTTACTTCACCTCCTATTCACTATTTACATGTTGTCTAGAATATTAGGGTTCCATTTTTCTGTGATTCGCAAGTGTTACAGTAGCAAAACCTGCAACAAACCTGTACAGCAAACCATCTGGAACATACACTGAAAGAGTTCTCTTGTGGGGTAAAACAGTGCCTGACTGGATGTATAAATGATTTCCCATCTACCACCCTGTTTCCCCACCACAGATTACCAAAAATAATCAAGAATTAATATTCTCAGAAAACTAAGCACACTTATTTCAGAAGTTATCTTATTCATAACCTAAAAATTTAGCAGAACTAATGACTAGTTCTTGTTACCAGATTTCCCATTCCTTCCTGAACTCTGAGATACACATTCTCAAAAGCCTTTTGCTGGAGCTTCAAGGGAAGAGGCTTTGACAATCCAGAAGAATCTCTCTGTTTCACATCTAGAAACAAACTTCACAAAAAGAAAAAATAGAATAACTTTAGTCTACACAATTACTGCATATTGCGCATAGCAAGTAATAAGATTCTGTTGTAAGTTTTTTCTTAACTTTCTTATACAGCAGCCCTTCCTTTCTATCCCTCAAACACTATCAGTAACAGTAAGAATATCTGCTGGGACTAAATCATGCGGAATAGTCTGAAAACAAAGTTTCACAGTCCCTGCTAGTGCAGAAATCCAAACTTTAATTGCCTCTCATAATGGAACACTCCACATCATGAAGCATGGTGGGAATATATTTACTAAACAGATGTATATGTGTAAAGAGCTTCTCAAAGAATTCATAAAGGCCCAACTCACTTCTCTTTGCAACAAAAATTGCAACACCACAGTGGACTGGACATTCTAGCTAAGCAACCCATAGCAAATATCTAAGAAAGATCACCATATGCTTGCCTTGTATGTATAATAATTCCCTTGAATATATTCTAATATCTGACCACGGGGGACCTACACAGACCATGAGTTAGAAGTGGCTGACTACATTTGGTATCCCTCAATGATTTCCTCTTTCATGAATTTTTGAGCCCCTGTAAACTTCAGGTATCCAGACAGTTAAATATAGTAGGATAACACTGCATGAAGATGTAAACCCTATTTTCTTAGAATCTTGATGAATCTATTAATTATGAATCTTTAGAATCTATTTTCTTAGATCTTAGCTCTACTTGATGTCCTCTAGTCTTAAAACTGGGTAAGACTGCCGATTTTCATTTTGTTCCACTCTTCATTTTATAGCTACGTAATACCTCCTACAATTCAACTCTTTTTGGGCCGAAGGGTTCCAATTTATTCAACCAATAGATGTGAGTAAAGCGTTTCTCACTTTTAAACATTCCTTCTATACTATTACTCCAGTTCCATTATTTTTGATATATGATTCTTTGAAATAGTTTTTATGCTACAGAATGTACCTAATCTATTTCTAAATTATTTCATATTCAAGTTTTGCAAAATAAGTCCAGTGCAAAATTTGCAATTATATGCAGTTTTTTATATATATGCACAGAAATATATATATATATACACTGGCAGTGTAAACAACATTTGAACACCTTAGCCAAAGTAGCTTGGCAGGCTTCTGTACTCCCTCAAGATCAAAGTCCCAAAACTACTGAAAACAGCAGCCATATGGTAGCAGAAGCAAAATCCAGTTAAGTGAAATTTACTGTTATAAACAGAAAAAAGAGATCTGCATTATCACCTGCTAATTGACTTTGCAGCAAGAATACAAACTTGATGGTGACTATCTGCGAGAAAATGTGGGAAAGCCTCACTCACAGGAAGATCTTCATTTTTTACATTAAGGATAGCCCACTTGGAATAGGGATCAGCCTGAAGAAAATACACAGAATACTTAAAATGTTCAGGAGACTTACAAGGAAATACAGACTGATATACGTAAAAAATCTTTAGATACTGTTTTCAAGCACACCTTTAGTATACACTTCACATGCTAACATATTTCAGAAAAGCTGAGATTACCTCAAGCAGGGCTTTCATGCAGTTTAGAAGTGCCACTCTAACTGGTGCTGTGCATCTCCTTCCTTGAGCTAACTTCCTAAAACAGGAAACATTTGAATAAATTATAAAGTTGCCAACAATTTCGAGAAAATGTCTAACAAATTCGTTTCTGCAGCTCGTAGTTCATTCTTTTGGGCTCAATAGGCATGTTTGGCAGAATTTGATGGTTTTATTAGTAACCTACAATTATAAATGATACTTATTTTTGGTTGCTGAAGATATCACTTGTTATAGCCTCCCATCCAATTTAGATGTGGCACTGAAGGACATGTTTTAGTGGGCATGGTGGTGATGGGCTGATGGCTGGACTAGACGATAGTAGAGGTCTTTTCCAACCTTAATGAGTTTACGAATTCACAGTACAATCTTGGCTAATATACAACTGTATCATGTTTATTCTTGCAATTCTGTACTAAGGACTGTAAGACTCTTAGATACAAAAGGCACAGAAAATACGAAAAGTTAAATGCTGGATAAAGGAAAAGTGTGTGGATTGATAGGATACCAATGGCAAGATACACAACAACACTACTGTCTTCACACAGATAACAAAGTTAAAAATGTTACACCCAACAAATAGACTCCTGCATTAAAAAAATAAAACATACCAAAAGGCTCCAACAACTGTCAAAAATTGACCTTGAGCATCCCCTATCTCTTCAGCATGTGCATTGGACCGGGCCAAACTTACTGCTACAGGCAGTAAATTATTTAGAATCACTTTGCAAACATCCTGGTCTCGACGGTACAAAGAACATACAGAACTGTGAAAGAAAGCAAAAAAGAAAAACTTGAACCACCAAACAGCCCCAAAATCCTCTAGCTGTTGAACTAAAATAACACTAATGCATGCTGTATAGTTTCTCTCTTACGAAAGAGGTGTAAGAAGCTTAAGAACTTCGTCTTCAGGCAGGAGGTTTTCTTCAATGGGGAGCTCCTTCAAAAGGATCAAGTACTGAGGAATACAAAAAAAAATAAAAAAAAGAAAGAAAAGAAAACTTAAGAAAATAAGTAGACAAAAAGAAAAACTATAAAACATTTTCTCTTACACAAAATCACGCACTAATCTCAGCTTACATGTTAGAATCTGACCATCTTTTCAAGCAAGGACTGTCACACTAACATCGCTCTTGAAATTTTTAGTTTTGGTAGGTAAAAATACTTCCTTTGTTAATTAAAACACAGATCCTGTTCTGTGACAGAGACCACTTCTAGCTATTTAACAAGTAATTAATGATAAAAGCAAGATGTTTATATTTCTCAACTTTATTTTCTAGCTTATAACTTAGTTTTTCTAGCTAAGTTTATTTTCTAGCTTACAACAAATTCTAATTCCTCTTTCCCCCACCCCATCACACTTTAAAACATCAGAAGTAGCCATTTTAAGATGACAAGAGAAAGACCACCAGGAATATACAGTTTTAAAACCAGTACAAGAACAGAAACAAGTGCTGTAAAACATCTCACACTCACCACGTGCAGATGCAAAGGCTTTGCACTATCAAAGACGCTGCCATCTGTGAGCGTTAACAGCTTCCTCCGTACATCAGAGGCTCGGAAGCTCACTGTCTGAATTTGGGAGGTGCTTGCACAAATACATAAGAACCTCAGAATTTCAAGGTGAAGTAAATCCTGCTTTGTCAACTGTTCTTCAGCAAATGGGCTCACAGCACCTGAAAATGAGATAAGCATGTAAGAAATGCCTCTCCAAGGTTAATAAAAAACTCCATAACATTTTATGTCTCTACAAAACTAATTTAAGTTCTTAGAACAGATCAAGTATTAGCAACCTTTAATTTTTATTTGCTATTGAGCAGATACTGTACCAGTAACTAGCTTCTTGAAATACCTCTAAAAAGGCCATCTTTAAAATGCAGGCTTTCAGTTGTATGTGCCCATACATATAGCTGATTTCCCCATCAAGACTAGAATGAATGACTATATTAATGTTCTCATTCAAATTTTAATTAGAACTTAAAAGAAATAGTTACTAGTGTCATTTTCTGTCACATGTAGAGCTCTTGTAATTTTCTGCAATCCTAAACTTCAGAACTATTTATTGGATGGCTGGAGAAGACACTTCTAAAGACATGATGGGAAAAACAGACCAGCTCTTTGTGGAAGTAATGTAACACCACGATTTCAATAAGAAAAAGAAAACACCGTCCCAATTAGAAACTAAGATACACACAATTTTTAGAAAGAAATTAAACCAGAAGAGAACATCAGCACTTGTAGATTTTAACAGCAATAAACACCTGCCCCAAGGACACACAGATTCATGCTCCTTCTTCTACAGGTCCAGAGGTGTAAGAAAGCTGATCTTGCCAAGAATTACTGATCAGGAAAAGGAGAGAAGTGAAACAGGACCACTTTTAAGAAAGTGAAGCACAATCTAAAGACAGAGACAGGTAGCCTACAGATGCAGTTCCTCTTCTTTTCCAAAACATGTCTGACTTTGAGCAAGTTAACGAGTTTCCTGCGTTTTACTATTTATAAAAAACAAAATAAACTTGTCCTTTCCAGATGAGCTAAATACTTGATTAGTATCTTTAAAACACTAATGAAGTACCTGATTCAATTATTACCTGACTTCAAGCAGCACAATTTCACAACTCACTGTCATTCAAGGAAAGAACAACTTGTAAAAGCAAGGGTAGGGTGAGGAGATTCCTTCAGCTTTTGCAAATTGTTTTGGACACAGAGAAAGCTTACCTGTTACATTTTGCATCTCACCAGATTCATTTGTATCACTGATGTCAGTCACTGAATGATCATCAAACAGATCATCAGACAGCTGGTTATCTGCTTCCATTATACTCTCCTCAGGATCATTCCCCACTAGGTCCACCTCTCCTAATTCACTTGGTTTTCCAGTAAATGTCATCTGACAGAAATACCACATTCTTTTAAAGCTGTTTTACAATGACAAGCGCATAAAGCAATGACAGATACCTCAGTTTCCCAGTGAACTCAAACAGGTGAAGAAAATAAAGGCTAGAGATGAATTTCACTTTTTGTGGTAAACCCATCTTCTAGAATGTGAATTGTTTGATTTGAACTATTTAGTCTCTTTAGGACACAAGCCTCTAGAGACAGAAACTCATTTTTGTACTTTAGATGATGCCAACGACAGTTAGTATTTGAAAAACAGTCCTCTGGAAGATGCACAAACTTCCCACCAGACTTCACAACCACACAGAAATGAAAGGAAGGCATAGGAACTTTCTGAGGACACAATAATTACTACTTTCCCTACTAGATGAAAGTTAGAAGAAGATTCTCAGCTTCTCCTCACCTGAAAAACAAAGCACTTTGCCTACCTAGACCTGGCTGTAGCACAGTCTCAGAAAGAGAAGTTTCAAGAGTTGTACTAAATACAGTGATGTGCCATCCACCCTACGACTTTTGTCAGCGAGAGAGTCAGTTAAAGTTAAAAGATTTTAAAAACACCTTTATAGTATTTTTAAGGCACATAAATCCATCAAACTAGAAAATAAAAAGATGCTTTTAAAATATGAATATGCATTAAATACTGTGCATTATAAGAATTCTTTCTATGGCATAAATTCTGTATATCCTTTTACACTAATACAATATTAAAAAAAAATCCCCAAATCCCAAAATAACATGTCTTTCAATGTGAACTGACATGCTGACCTTGATCAAACATTATCCATTTGTTCTCATTTCTCCCCTATGTCTGTGTTTAAAATATACAAATGCTAAATGGAAATGTTACCAGTTAGAAATCTCCATAAAACTCAATGTATTTTAGTTTATTAATTTCGGTAGCATCTCATTTTGTTTGCCTCCAAATTACTGCACCACAATAGATCTTCCTCTCATAGAGGAGCATACATTTAAAAACACAGAGAATGTACTCACCAGATTTTTGCAAATATCTAGAAGATCATTCACAAATTTTGATGTTAACAAACGCAGGAATAAATCAGACACCATCTTATTAGCACTGTTCTGTAAGACAGTAAGATGTACAGGCAGGTTAATTCAGTTTTTTCAGGTATCATACATGTGATGTCCAGCTCTGTGATCTCATTAACGAAGAAAGAAACACAAATTACGTTATAAGCCTTACCTTGGTACAATTGCATAAACACTTTGTACACTGCATTATCAGAGTTCTCAGTGCGTTGATGTGGGCATCTTCATTTAGTTTTTTTGTCGAGTTAGAAATGCTTTCTCCAGCGTAATGAATGAGAGACTAGTAAAAATACGAGGTAAAAGATCTCAGTTAAATTCCTTTATATGTTGGCACATACACAGCACAAACACAAAGACAAAAGGACATGATCCTCACTCATACAGCTTTGACGCTTATAGTGTGATTCACTGAGTTTGGGAACATCCGTATGTTTTTCATTTTAACTTGGTTTCACTCATTCTGCTCCAGAAGTGACAAAAAGATGGCACAGACCTGCCTGAAACACTGATGTATTTACCATGAAAGAAAAATACAGCATCTCTTCATAATGTAAAGTTTTGGATTTCCATATTGAAGTGAGAAACCACCTCAGATAACAACAAAAACAACAATAGCTGTCTTCGTACTGGCTTAAACCATCAAATGATCTTAAAAAAATCCCTGCATGAAAGACTTACAAACGAAAGGACTTCTTATCCTAAGTAGTCCCTTTGTCCATATGACCACGATTGTTTTACCTTTCTAAAGCGGGAGATACAGAAAGGTATCAATACTTAGAGTCCTCTCCACTGTAAAACTGATATATTTGTGTATTAACAGTTTCATTGACTGCTCTTTTTCAGCAGCAGTAACATATTTAAACCCCTCTCAGCTGCTTTTTTTTCTTTTTTTTTCAAGCAGAAATGAGGGGAAATATGAAAGTGTGTTGATATGACAGAATTTTAAAAATTATTTCATATGTAATGATTTATTTTAAGTTGCTCCCAAACACACTGCTGCTTACCTTAGCTTTCTGGAACAACTCTGATTTACAGGCATCCTCTTCTGTAAATATACCAGTGTAGCAATAGCAGCCAAGAACACCAATCAAGAGATTGACACATCGGACAAGGTGCTCTGCAGCAACAAGCTTAGACTAAATCAAATACACAGTGTAAGTACCAGTGGTTTAATATGAAACTTTTCCAACAAAATACAGAATTCTTTAGAGTCTCTTTTTAACACTTGTATATACACACTTCGTATATACATATTTCACCAGAATTAATGACATTTTGCATACTAGTGTTCTGCATCTACAAGTCAAGACTTTTCGTGAAAGGGCAGATTCTGCTGTTTCAACAAGACACAAAATGGATCGCAGTATAATTCAGGTTTTAAAGGACCTCAGGAGGTCTCTGGCCCAGCCTCCTGCTCATTGCAGATCAGCTCTGAGGTCAGATCAGGCTGTTCAGGCATCTGCCATGCTCGTGCCAATACAGCCTGTATTTTCAGCTTTCTCTACAGGTACACCTTTACACCACTGTCGTTTTTTTTTACAAAACCTATTTGAAACTTCTATGCCTCAGGCTGTCTTGGCAGAAAACTGCCAACAGCTTAAAGCATTGTAGAGGCACAGAAGTTGAAGCAAACATCTCAAAAAGCATGTAACAATACTCAATGTAGAAACTTCAAACACACTTCCCCTTTGACATAGAAGAATTCCTACATATGGAAATGGTGGATATTTTTGCCAATGATGTAAAGAAATACAGAAATTCTCCATTTCATAATACTGGAAATAGCTTTAAAATGCTTGCAGTTCATTTTTAGCAGCAAAAGGAATGAAAATTTTCCTTGAAAATATATTGTTTGGGAGTACTACTATAAGGATGCAACAGTAATTTCTAACTTACCTTAGGAGTGTAGCTACTTAAGAGCTTTTCTGACATTGCTAAAAGACAGCACTCCAGTGTTTCCCTAAGATTTTGGTTGATGACAAGTCTTGAACCAGACACATTTTTATCTTCAACATTTACTGCAAAGTTAGTGAAAATATCCATTTCATCAAATGTAGTCTGCAGATACAGCTCTTCAACATCAGAAAAATTGATTTCTTCTTTCCTCTGCAAGTGCTGCACACTTGAAGAAGAGACATTGTTTTTACTTCAGCAGCCCGTAATTGACATACAAGCCTTTAAAGCTGCTATTTAAATGTAATAAATAAACAAAAGTAAAATAAAATAAAATATTTTATTTTTCTTGCTCCCTAACTCTGCTTACTCTTTAATTTCTGGGACGACTTTCACGGTGGAATGGATACTTACAATTTTATCTCTGTCTGAAGAAACTACAAGGAAAAATAAAGCCTGCACATACATCCTAAGTTCTACTGCAGCTCACACCTGTTTGGTTTTAAGCTGCCTGATGTCAACCTACTTCATATAATTGCAACATAAATTCAAAGAAACCCTAAAACTAGTATCTTTAAATCCTATACATAAAAGTCTTCTCTTTCATTAAAACAAGTTACACACACTTTAACTTCATTAGGATGACAACAGATATAGTCCAGAAACTTGAACATATGCAACACTGAAAGATGCAATAGCATTCATACAATGGCCTGGGTTGGAAGTGACCCCAAGGACCATCAAGTTCCAGCATTCACAGAATGACTCCAAGAAAATCAAGGAGCATGTGACTGGGACCACAAATATAGGCAGAGAGGCACGAGGACACATGGGAAGTAACCATCTAACCTTCACAGACTTCCTCTTCATGAAAATTCCTAAGATATACACTTTCATTAGAATGGAAAGTAACATTAACAAGCATGAATATATCTTTGTATCAAGTTACAAATTATTTGAAAAAATATAATAGTAATGAGTTAAAAATACCTACTGAAGTTGTGTACAATGAGCCAAATACTTAGCTGTATTGCTGAAGAGAGATGAGAAACTTATTCCTTGTCAGATATTTTGCTTCAGTACCTGAAGCTTTGACTTTGTTAGCAAGAGACTATTTCAACATTTGCTTAAAGCATCTTAATATGTCGTAAAAGCTCTATTAATTTTATGAAGTATGAAAGATGTTGCGTGGAAAGATACAAAAGAACTCAAGGAACTTTGGCATTTCATTGTCTCTGCTTGTTTAAATGACAATTATATGAATCTTAAGTATTTACAGTGATTGATTTAAAAACATACCACTTAGCATCATTTTGGAAAAATATCATGGCAGCTCTACTGTTCTTCATTGTAAGGCTCACAAGAATTTTTTGTAATGTAAGATGAGGAAAATCACTGAAAAAAAAGAAAATTATTTTGTATTTTCTTTCAGTCAGACACGTTCTTGGAATTTCTGAAGTGTGCACAGACATTACCCAGATTCACTACATACCTCCCAAGAAGCTTAAGTTTTCACTTCAGATTTCTAACACGTACTTTGTGCATCTGCTATGCTACAGACAGATGACTAAACAACGTCCACAAAATGACATCCTACAGTAAGCTCAGAAACCCCATAAACTCTGCCAAAGCACTACCATCATACAATTCTGCAATCCCACTTCTCCCTGGGCACTCTTCCGCATCACAGAGTGAACTTTAATATAAAAGTACACTACAAAGACTTTACCTGCAGAGCACAGGAGGCAACTCTGCACATTCCTCCATTTCTTCCTCCACATTGCAGGACAGTACCCATTTAATTACTGCCTCCTTTAGCACAGAACCTAGATTTCTTTCGCAATGATTCTGTTCCATTCCTACATCCAAATTTTCTGGCACTGAGTAGGCAGACATCACTAATGCTAAACAACATACTGCAGAACTAGAATAAAAAAAGAACACGGAATTTTTGAGAAAAAACAACATGGCATTTGTTGATCGGCACTCTAGAGCAAAATCAGTCAGTACTTCTGCACGCTTGGGAAGCACCCAGTGCACAAACAACTTAATAAGCATGCATACTAGAAAATGCCTCTATTAGAATCTGCATTTTCATAAGTCATGCTTTCACCATTACAGATACTTCCTATTTTAAAGACTGTTTCAGGGCAACGATTTCAGAATCCAAACATATTAAGAAGATACTTTTTAACTTTTAAAAAAAATCACAATCTTTCAGTCAAATTTTATATTTTTAGGCATATTTAGTAGTTGAATATGCTTGACTCTCATCTTTCACTTCTGCTTTTAGACCTATGCACGTATTTATGTCAGTTTCAAATGCTTAAAACACGAATGTAGAATGCTGTTAACTACAAATGCAGCCACAATAACAACAATAATAATACTTTGAATAATGCAGTGGTTTTGGTTTTATAGTAAAAAGCAATGTGAATCAGACAAAATATTATCCCTGCTTCTCATTTACCTTGAAGGCTTGCATGCAGGTCCTGAAAATATCTTCCAGAGTTCTTTATCTGTTACAACAAGGTTTCCTTGAATCATAGCTCCAAGCAATCCAAAGCTCTCTGTTTCAATCTGCTGAAAACTTACACTACGAAGAGTAAGAGACCAAATTTTTGCCCAGGTCCTCTGGAGCTCTAACTTGTGGGTGCTTTTCAAATCAGTTTTCTGGCTTTGGCACAAAGCTACCTCTGTAAGACACTTCAGCACATATGGGGTCTTTTCTCCTCGTCGCTGATGAGGCAGTAGTTGGTGAAGTATATTGAGCAGGGGAGGTAGCTCACAGTTAGGAAGACTCATGGGATACTTTGATAGTAATCGAGCTGTAATCTGTAACCTTGAAAACACAATGTGAAGCATATAGCATGAAAGGTATGTAAATCTGTATGGTGTTCAAAAGTAAACAAACAATGTACTCTCTGATTGTCTTCCCACATTTATATTTCCCAGTATTCAGCAGATTTGTTTATTATCAAAGGTTAAAGATTTAGCAGTTCTACTGTTTTTACTTGTAATGCCTGCCTGTCCTAGTCCCACTATCACTAAAAGTTTCTTACAAGCTGACTTCACTGATTTCTGATCATGAGGCAGGATATTGTAGACAAGAAAATTATTTCTGTCTTTCTGCTGGACAAGTCTGTTATTCCTGGACTCTGATCCAGGAAGTAACTTCAGGGGTGAAACTGTCACATTAAGACAACAACACCTCAGCAGATAAGAAAAATAAAATTCATCAAATGAACAAAATGCTGGGAATGGTAAGTTTTGGAAGGGCTTTGCTCATAGCAATGGATGCAGCCCTACAATACTCACAGCACTTCTTGGAGACTGATAACTCTCTACTCAGAAGGATGTGCTAAACTTTCAGTCAGATCCTAAACAGTCACTTTGTCTCAATACTGAGCAATAAGCACACACCCACCACTCCAGCTCAGTGCCCAATTCACAAGCAGCTATGCTGTTCTAGTATTCTGCACAGCAGTTCCCAAGAAAAGCCAAAAAGAGAGGGAGGAACAGTAACAGCAAAACCATTCAGTGTAATCTACTGAATATAAAAAGTCAACGTTCCTGAGCTTAGGACTACAGTAGGTAAGTGTTGGAAAAACTTAGCTACCATATTTTAACAACCTCCTGACTCCCTGCTATGCTCTCTGCTACAGATTCCTTCCCCTGGGGCAGTGAAGATGTGAACCTACACCTCTACTTCAGAAGCCCCTTGTGTCAGCTGAAATCCCCTTTTACTGGGTCCAAGCTAAGATGCCAGGCATTGCACTCCAAGAGCTTGTAGGCAAAGTATCAAGGCAAACTGTGTAAGCCAGTTCAGAACAGCCAAAGTATTCATGGTTGCTGTTCCTGACACAGCCATCTTAAGGCAGTAAAGCTCAACTTAATTTCCTAATCCTCATGAGGTGGATGACACATACAACACTTACATGAATACTGGCATAAAAGATAGGTAAAAAAAACAGGAGGGAGTAACATCTTATACACTGCAACCCAATTTACAGGACCTCATTTGTTATTTCTTAGGAAACCAAGGATATCAAGTTTTTAAAGCAAGAGTGCTAAAACCACTGCTCAATACTTTCCAAGTGCTGTGAGAATCGAAGCTTACTGCTTAGATATATAATCACAGCACACACAGACACCTAATCTGAAAGCGCAGTACATTCAGGAAAAGAATTTAATTTATTAAGACGTCTGTAGTGGTATTTATTTCATGTAATGATGTTATTACCAAGGTATGACATCAAAATCCTTCTGTGATCTTTGCAGGTTGTCTCGAATTACCTCCCAGCCTAGTTCAATCCTCCTGCGCTTGCTTGGCACTGTTTCATCACTTGACTGTGTAATGGTGTATGACTGGGTAATTTCCAGAACTTTGGTATCCTCTGTAAATACCTTTATGGAAAGAAATTAAGAAGTACGCATTTAAAAAAAGTATTTACAGGAAAATTGAGCTGTCAAATTAAACTGGTCCACTTTTTACCTTGTTTAAAGCCTCTTACAAGGCATATTGTTTATTACTGTTTAATATAATTGAACTGATGCTTACATTCCGCACAAAGGCTGAAAACTAACACACCAAAAGATACTAATACTTCAGCAAACAATTTTGAGGAAATGTTAAAGCCACATCACTTGAAAAAGGAAAATGTACAACAGCATAAGTATACACATCAAATTCAGATTCAGTTAGAAGTAGGTTACCTGATGGCAAATATCAGCCATTAACTCAATCAAACTTTCCTTGACAGCAATAGTACGTGAGCAGGAAGAATACTTTCCTCTACTGCCTATGAGATTTATTTCATTCACCAGCAGATCATACAGGTTATGTAAGATACTTCGCCACTTTGCTGAGTCATAGGCACCTGCACACGCAAAAACAATGAAAAAATACCATATGTGCCACCCACTTGATGCAATACATAAACCTACCTAGACGACACAAAACATAGCCAAAATCAGAGCAGAGTGTACAACGCTTGCCAACAAATGCAGGCCTGCAGAATAAGTCTTAAAATGGGGAATGAAGTAAAAAAAAGTGGAAAAAGGTTAAAAGAAAATTTAATCGTGGTATACAAGTCATAAGAATAGATGATGATTTTGCAATATACAATTATTTACCTAACTGGAAAGACTACAATTGAATGCAATGGGTAAGTTCTGACTAATTATGAACTCTGCCATTTGTAGTCAAAAATAACCACCTTTTGAAATAAATTGTGTCACTGACATTGGCCATGACAAGCAATCACAAATTACTGAATGATGTTCTCTGACCAGTACTACACGCTAAGTCAGACTCATTCAGACCAAAGTAGTCACTTCCTAAGAGTCATCTGCATGTTAGAATACACATGGCAATCTAAACTCAGTGTAAGCTATAATTCTCCTTATCCAAAGATTTTGTGCTTTACTTCAGTCATTATGATAACCTTGGATAAGAACAATCAAACTTTACAGAACTTAATACTATTAATATTCTCTCAGTGCATACAATTTGTAAACTTATTTTCAATGTAAAACTATAGTATAAAACCACTGGCAAGCAATCATCGTTTCCATTAATGTTTCCAAGACTCAGTATACAAAATTCAGAAAGTTAGCACTATAATTTGAACAATCACATACAGTGCTAGGAAAAAAAAAAAAGGAAGCTTTTAATTGTACCTTTTTCCTGAGACTTTGCACCCTTTGGATGATGAATATGAACTTGGAAACGAAATAACTCAATTATTGATTCCTTCAAGGAATCTTTTGGCCTAAACTGAGTCCATATATAAAGCACTGTAGGCAAAATTTCTTCTCCAATTTTACAAATCCATTTGCGACAGTTTACAGCAAATGTATTGCAGAAGATATTCATTGCTGCAATAATATGATCCAGGCCCGCAGAATTTCTCTCTTGCCTGCAATATAAACCAATCACTCAAACTTCCAGAAGAAATAATCACATTTATTTGCACAAGTGTTTAAATGTAAATACTAGCATGTAATACTATTCTGAATATTATTTGCCCAGTAAATGCAAAAGTTATGAAAAAAGAATCTATGAAAGCAGTGTTCAAAGACAGAAAAAGGAAATAAATCTGAAGAAGGATTACCTACTATTGCTCAAGTTCAATCCAAAATACTTTAAACAGTTATTATCTAAAAGCAGGAATTAGTATAAAAAGGAGCACTTGCACCGTACCTCACATACTGCATTGCCCTTGAGAAGAAGCTAAACACTTCGGATCTCATCTCATCGGTCTGGAAGCAATATCCCCTCATGAGTGTGTGAATTATCCTAGCCACCAAGACTCTGTTCATCTTCCCAGAAGGTGTGAGGTAAAATTTTCCATACAGGATCAGCAGATCTGCACATACATAGTGTGGATATGTTATAAATACACAGTTATATATATACACAAACATATTTTAGATTATATAAAAAAACGCTTGAAACAAAACATTACATTAAATATACGGAAACCACCATTTTGAATTCAGCCGTGTGTCATTATTCACTAAAGTCAATCAGGAAAAAAAAAACAAAGGAGAAAATATATGTGGTCTTCTGCACTGCAAGTAAAGTTACAGTCATTTTGAGCTGGAATACAGTCTGCTTTGTGTTATACTGAGCAAAGTGGCTATATCCACATCACCAACTTTCACTAACACTCCTACACTCAAGCTCTGTGACTCTACACTGACTGCTCAGCATGGCACAGCACTCAGAAACATCTCACAGTTACACACACGTTAACAAATGAATTTGGTGCAGCACAAACAGGTCAATGGATCAGAACAATTCTCGCCAGTCCCCAGAACCACACATCCATGCTTTGCACTCATTTCAAAAGTTTTCTGAGGAAAAGGCCTCTTCCACAGATTTTTGCTTTCTTATCTCAAGACCCATTTAAGAATCCCCACCCTGTCCTTTCATCAGCATCATGCATATCACAGTAGCACATTACTGATCATCCTCAGTTTGACTTGACAAACACAAAATTCTGATGACTATTCGATTTACACCACCTACAAGTGCCGTGGTAGCGTCCCTTAGTCCTCCAGAGGACAGTGTCCTCCACAAAGATCCACACCAGGAAGAAATACTGAGTCAGTCCCACAGCCTCAG
Source organism: Penelope pileata (assembly GCA_013396635.1). Lineage (NCBI taxonomy): Eukaryota > Metazoa > Chordata > Aves > Galliformes > Cracidae > Penelope > Penelope pileata. Next base: position 1,181,234 of record WBMW01001134.1, on the reverse strand, counting down.
CTGCTATTCTCGAAGGACACCTTGAATGAATAGGCATCTACTTCTCACATCTCCTTTTCTCTAAGAAAAAATTGATGTAGAATGATTTTCTGGGACCAGTTACCACAACACTTTCCAGTGAAAAGGGAACCACTGGGGCTTCCTGTCATGAACTGGCCCCAAACTTTCATCACCCTTGAATCACTCTCAGGAATCCACGGTTTTGTTCACTAGAGTGACTATCACCTTGATATCGTCTGACAACCCTCAACTCTACTGGTGAGTAGTTCATCAGTTTGGGGTGACAGCTTGCCACAGACAGACTTAGGATCAAGGCCTCTGAGGTACTCTCTCAAAATCTTTTCAATGTGCTGTTTGGCTGACACCAACAACTTCATCTAGAGTTTTGATCTTGGATTCCTGGCCAGTGGAGGAGCCAGCTCGGGACAACTACAAATAAATTATAAGGGCTAGTGTTTCATTGTCTTGCAGGCATTGGTAGATTTATGGACACCTTGGCAGGCTCCTCCAGGACTCACAATGCCACCTTCACCAGGGCTTTTATAACTAACCCTAACCCTCATACTGAAAAGGGATACCAACACATTTTTCCCAAGCAGGCATAAGACCATTTGCAGAATTCAGGTGACTCTCTGTATCATGGGAATCAGAGGTCGTTCATACTCCTACATTACTGGGTCACAACACTTTAACCCAGTGACAATAATGCCCATACCTGGCTTAACTTTGTCCCTTCTGCATAAAGGGTAGAAGTGGAACATGCATCAGTGATCACACTGCAAGATGATGGACCATTGGCAGGAAACATGAAGCCAGAGGCCCCAACACTCTCAAACACTTATTTTGTTTTGGTGGCTGATGTTTACTAGAAGATGGACTGAAAATCTGCAGCTGCTTCAAGTGCTTGAGGGGGTACTGGACACAATCTTCGAGCACTGAATGGAGTATTTCATCCACTTTTGCTGTGAATGTGCTCGGAACAAAGGAACTACCTTCCTAGAGGAAGAAATGGTTTGGGCTTACATCCTATGAAAATCACACAAACTGCCCACATTAGTTATCCACTACCTGGAACTTCTGCAAAAGTTTGCTTACATTTCTATCTCATCCTGGACAATTAACTGCTCAGTGTGCCCTTAGAAATAGCAGCATAGCAGAAAACCTGACAGAACATCCTTTTCATTCTCCCTCAATGTAACCACCTTGTTAGACTATCCAGTGAACAAAATGCTCTTTAACTCCGAATATGATATTCTTATGAACTGCCAGTGCAGTGAAATAAGTTACTGTTTACAGCCACACAGGGTGCCTGCACTGGAACATTCACATCCAGCAGAGGTGTAAGGAACATGACTGGACACCGGACGCTGACACTGGACAGGTGGGCATACAGCTTTTCGTGTTTGAAAGTGTGTGTGTGTTTGTGGAGAGGAAGGGGATGTCACCACAGTTGACTGCTACCTCACTCAAAACAGCCATGCTAAATAAATGGAAACCTTTCAACCTTCTGTAATGCTTTAGGATAGGACAGACTAAACATGTATTAATTACTGCAGAGTAACTTGCATATTTATTGCCTCTGGGAAACTACAAATAGAACACTATGAAGCTGCAGAAAAATGGTTCTCTCTTCTTCCTCTCTTTCACAAGAGCAGTGGTTGTCAGTGGTCAGGAGCAGCAGCGTTAAGCATGTTGGTTCTGGCCATGACAGCTTGGACTCAGGAGTCCCTGGAAGTGCTCCAAATCAGGCACCCCTAAAGGTAGAGCCATGCTGGCACCCCAGCCCTCCAAGCTGATGTAGAGGAATTTTATGAGTTGGAGAGCATTTTCCAGATTGTTTTGTGCTTACTGGGTGGTGGAGTGCTCTGACCTGTTGTTCATTGATTGGTATAGCAAGTCACTCAACAGTCTTGCATACATTTATTTCTGTTATTCCTGGCAGTTAAATACATTTCTCCCCCATACCACCCAACCAACCATGCTTTACCTAACAAACAGCTATACTGCTAACTGCAGCATACCAAATGTCTGTAGGACCTCTGACGTTTGCCTAATGACTTGAGTCGTGACACTGGTTAATCTCCAGTTGTCATCAGATTTTCACGCTAGCCAGATGGGTTGTTAAACAGTGAATGGGTTTGGGTTTAAGCCATGGGCGTCCAACCTTTTGGCTTGCCTGGGCCACACTGAGCGAAGAGGAATTGTCTTGGGCCGCATATAAAATACATGATACAGTTAATGTATGTAACTAACAAAAAATTTTTTTAAATATTTTTTATTAAAACATTAAAAAAAGAGCAACAAACACAAAACTAGTGGGATATTTGACCTTGTTTTTGTGAAACTAAGGCATCAGTCTGGTTCAACGGAAGTGGTTGCAATTCTTAATGAGTTTTCAAGGTGTTCATCAGAGATTTTTGATGGAATTTTATTCTTCCTGTGCTTCATTCTTGAAAACAAGTGTTCACAAATTGCAGGAAAAGTACTGAGGAATTAAAATGCCCCTAAGCATACTCACATACTAGGAAAAGACATTTCTAAGGAGACTTGAAAACGTTACCTGGCCATTGCTGCTGGGATATCTCACACCAGTACTTCCTTACTGAGAGGATATCTTTGAGGAGTATACTGCTACAGTCAGATCCATAAGCAGCACAACTTGTTGGATCTTTTACAATATGCAAGACATAATTCAGAAGTTCCTGACAGTCCAGTCTGGGTCCTCCTGTGTGAAAAATAAATGAGACTCCAATTAATCTAAAGCATGCCAAATAAATTTGGAATTAATTGCAAAACGAAAATTTCCATCTTTATTTAAAATAACACTTCAGAGACAGTTCTGTTAGGGATCACCAGATTTAACTATTTCTAAGAATGAAAATACTTATGAGAGAAGAGAGGATACATCAGTTACGAGTGCACTGAATAACCAGGAAAATGGCACTGTGATCATCCACAAGGACAGAGCTGGAGCACAGAGGACTGATTCACATGAAGATAATTAAACCATAAACTTCTGGAAGTGACCAAGATGAACTCCACCCTGGTAACTTATTCAGAGCAGGAATTTAAAGTTCAACGCAAAGCACCAAAACAATAATTCTATATGAATATTTATTACTGACTTCTATTAGCACGTCTGATGAAATATTTGACCAAACTGCCAATCTCTTGCATCCTTTTTTGTTTGGAAGTCTGGGTCGAAGCAGATGCATTTGGTTTCGTCAGTCTGAGGTTTTCCATTTCTTTCTGGAAATATTTCTTCAGGACGCTTCAAAAATACAAGAGATACGAATCAATGACCTGCAAATTTATGACTGAAGTAAAACAGGTAAATGTTTTAAGCTTGAATGTCAGTGCTCAAACTTTTTGCAATTCTAATTCTTAAAAACTAAAAACAACTGAAATATACCACTGTCTAAGCATGATGGAAATAGCTGTTAGTTTGTAAGATAACCCAGAAGCAACCTGAATAAAAACCAAACTTTCCTATAAGCTATCTATGATGTTAAACAAAAAATGCATAATTAGAAAAAATACAATACAAAGGCTTTTTATGATGCAACATTATACCACAAAAAATAATCAGGACTCTCTATTGTCTCTTCAAGTCCTATTTCTGAATCATTTAAAATTAGCATATAGCATGAATAAATGAAAATTTTCACTGGCTTTGTCACTGGCAATTACTGAAGAATTTCTGGCCCACTCTTTGTATTCAGTTTAAAGTCCACTTTTGTGCTCCTCTCATATTTCTAATACGCTATTGGCCGTCTCAAAAGCCACACATAAAATGTATCAAACACTTCTCACAATATTCTTGGTACAGCTGTGAAATGAGAACTATCCAAACACCATCCAATTAAAAAACATAATGGAAAGCTGCCCAGACATCAGCCTATGAAAACTAGTACTTCCCATGTACTTTTAACATTAAATTAACACTGGGCCCAGCTGCTCTAAGAATTTACCACACTCCCAGTCAGCCTGACCCTGCAGTATACCTGAAACAGATTATTTCAAAGATGGGCCTCTACAGAGCTCACAGCTTAACTTTTTTAATTTACAACCCTTCCAGTGCGTCTTGAATAATTCAGCAACACGTAAAATTCTGATGAACTATCTACAATCTGTAGTACCAATTTACAACCTATAGTACAAACCTACAAATAGGTACCACACACTGCACATCAGATGCAGAGGATAATTTTCAATGAACAGAAGTAATTTATTTTTTCAGTAAAGAACAACCATCTAATTAGCGATTAGTCTCCTAGCAGTTAGGTCAACTGCATCTTCTGTATGTGTAAGTGTTGCACTGAGCCAATTAATGAATTTTTAACTATTTCTACGTTTAGTTCCTTTAGGGGCCATTTCTGGTATACAAACTGAAAAGAAGTCTGAAACAATCTGCAGAACTATGAGCATTAAATTAACCCTGATAAACAAAATGGTGACGTGTCACAGAAGAGAACTGTGACCATCCACAACTGGCAAGAGAGGTGCTTTGCTACAGGAGAGAAAACCACCTGAACACAGCATCCCAGTTGAGCTGGTTTCCTCGCTTAGAATCAGAGTTCCGATCCAGCTGCAGAACTGTTTCAGGATCACGCAGGAGTCGCTTGAAATTTTCAATTTCATTCTGAAAACGTATTTCAAGAAAAAGAACTGTTAATGATACCCTTCACTGGTTCAGGCATGCACACCAGCGGAAAAATCGTTACCCTTCGCTCTGTAGCTTTCTCATTTTCAAGGCGACGGCAACACATCAGCAGATCGTGCAGCGCAAGGCTCATGGTTCAGGCTAACAACCGCCTCTGCAAATGGAAGAAAAGGATAAGACAGTGATTATTTCATTTAATATAGGGCCAATTCAACTAGTCCAAAAATTAGGAACACAACGCATTGAAAATTCAATATCAAACACAACTACAGTGTTACTTTCCCAAAAAGCTCTGGGTTAGTCTTACTGCCCACAGGACTGAAGGAGAGAACCTGCTGGCAAGAACGCAGTCGATTCCCACAAACACAGTCCTACACAGCAACAGCAGAGCCTGCCCTCACATCCCTCTGACGTCCTGTCTCTGAGTGCTAACAGAGCAGAAAGCTGGTCAGAGAACAGGGAGACACCAATGGCAACGAGAACGACACAGAGCTGAAGACAACCAAACAGCACTTATTGCCAGCAGCCAGCTGTCACCAAAAGCACTCTTAACTCGATGCTGCCAGGAGATGGTAGTGCTGAGAAAACTCTTCCTCTCTAATATCCTTCATTTCCACGCGAGTGCACTGATACCAGCTGGCTCTTTCAGACTCACCATGCCAAAGGATGTCTAACACCACACGGGGAAACGACTTTTTCCATCTGTGACTACTTAAAAGCATGCCTCATCTCCTTTAACAGAGATGGAATTGGCTAGATTTTGCACTTCTGCTTTCCAGAAAATCACATCGTGCAATGGCACCGCGCAGTTCCCGCCCTCCCCCCTCAGGTAACGGCACGCACACGCCGCTCAGGCTGCAAAGCCGCCGGGAGGTGCACGGCGCGCAGCACGGCCCCCCCAGCGCCGAGGTGGGAGCACAGAAACACCCGCTCCGACAAGTAAAGCCATCCGACCGCAGCCAGCTCACAGAACCACAGCACGGGGCAGCCCAAGGCCCGCTGCTGAGCCCTTCCCCCCGAACGCGAACCCACAGCCCCAGGCACGCTCCGGACACCCATGCAGCGCGGGGGGCAGCGCGGGGGGCAGC
>WBMW01001134.1:1116343-1175247 GCA_013396635.1 Penelope pileata | reverse complement strand
GCCGCCGGGCGCGGCGGCCGTGCCCCATCCTCGGCGCTTCCCCGCCCCGCCCGGGCTGCGCCCCTCCGCTCCGGCCGGAGCAGCGCGGGCGGCGGTGGGGCCGCGGGGCGTTCGGGGAAACGCGGGGCTGCCCGCGGCCCTTCTCCGGTCCGAGCTGGGGAGTGGCGTGGAACAAAGCGCCGGGGCTGCGGGGAGCAGTGGCGGCTCCGCCGGGGCCCGTCCCTCCCCGCTCCCCTCAGCCGGGCTGAGCGCTCGGGGCCGCTCGGCCCTGTGGGGGGCGCGGGGCGGCTCCGGGACCTGAGCGCCTGCAGGGCCGTGTTCTGGTTAGTGGCAAAGGTGAGGGTGGGAATCCAAAAGCGAGACCCACGTATGGCAAACCGGGTGACCTGCGGGCCCTGCTGGCCCCGTCGGTAGGATCTCCGCTTCAGGTGTCCATTGTGATGCTGATCCGGAGCCATTGGGGCTGCATGTCCGGTGCTCCTCCGGCACAGCTCGATTCACATTCCCCGAGGCACGGATTGCTGCGGCCCTGGGGCTGAGGCGGCCCTGGGCGAGGATCGGCTGTTGCTGGGGCGAGTTCTGCCCTGTGCCAGGGACCCCTCCTCCTGGGGTGAGTTCTGTGCTGAGTGCTGGGGATCCCCGAGGCAGGTCGGCCATCCCGGTCTGTGCTCCCCGCTGCAGTGGTGCTGTGCAGGTTGGTGAGCATTGCTGGTAAACAACACTACAGTGAGATCACCCAGAGAAAAACGCATGAGAAAATGTCTCGTCTAAAATGTCTGATGAACGTGAGCGTGAGTTAGTGCTGTGAGCTAGGCATGTGTTTACGTTTCTGAAGTAGAGCAAAACGTTGACTCATTCCTTGTTCTGAAGGTGCTCCACCTTTTGTGCCTTTAATTTAGTTTTGGCAATATTAAAACTTGTGCATGCGCTTTGTAACTACATAACATCATACAAGCAGTTCAGTTACCCATAGAACCTCAGCTCAGCCCCACTGAAAGATCAGCAGGCCTCCTTCTGCAGGCAGCTGCTGTGCCTGGAGGTGTGCGAGCACTCGGCCATCCCCCGTGCTGCTGGAGCCGTAGGTGCATGGAGGAAACGCTGCAGCTTCCTCCAGAGGAGTTTGGTCAGAAGAGCAGCCACAGCGGCACAGGTCCGGCTCCCCCTGGCCTGGCACCCTGCCCTCAGTGCTGACCACATTTCCCCAAAATACCCTTTCAGCTTCTAGCAAGTTGTGGTTTGAGAGTTTTCTAGCAAAACGCATTTGAATACTGAAGTTGGGCAGCCCTTTTGTTCCCACAGGTACCACCACCGCATTTTGGCAGGCAGGCCAGCTCCTGCTCCGTGGTTAAACTCACGGTGGTTATTCCCAGGCTGCGTTCAACTTGAAAATCTGCTTATTCTTTGAAGGCCTGGACAGGGGCTTGATGTGTCTGAACTGCGGTGCCTGTCCCAGACGTGCTTGGGTCTGCTGCAAGGTGCTGTGCCTGCATGCACGCTTCAGCTCAGCACTTTTCTGCAGGTATCACTGACCCGAGGCAGTCCGTCTGCGGGTCCTGTGTAGGTCTGTGTGGTGAGGTGCAGGTATCCTGCACTGTGTCATTAGGAACATGTTGTAACGTCTCATTAAAGTATTTCATATACAGTTCTGCTCCAGGCAAGAAAGAGAAGGCATTCTCCTTTGTGTCTCTTTGTTCTGGAATCCTTCATTCAGATTGATCTATTTTTCTGTTGGTGTCTGGAGTGCTTGAGGATTAAAGCAGGGCTTTAACTGCTGGATTAGAGCAGAATGTGTTTGCTGAGGATTATAATTTTGGAAAGGCAGACTTCTTCAGTGTTCTTCCTGTTAGGGTGACTGTGGAGTGCTGGGGTGTGTGGTGTGCAGCTGGCAGCTCGTGCATCTGTTCAAGATGAAAATCACAGAAACTGAGTGGGGAAAGTGTTTTTTGTTAATTCTTGTACAATGCATTTCTGGAAAAAGTAGAATATGCTGTTATAACAATTGCACCTTATTCCTATTTTAGAACAGAGTTTTACTTATTTTAGTGCAGAGTTGTTATTAAATAGCAGTGGATTTTATTAAGACAGTGCTCTACAATTCCTTGTAGTTATAGAACGAGACTGTTCAGCCCATGTGAGGTTTATTTTGCCAGCCTCTTGGGCCAGGAGTCAGAAATCGTTGGTGGTGCCCCACTACCCAGTCTTGAGTAGTTTGTCAGTGCAGTGTAATAGCAGGAATGCTTCCTTTAATAACTGCTAAAGGAATGTTTCGCAAGGTGTATGTTCTTTTAAATTAACGCCGCCTTCATAGAATCATAGATTCATCGAGGTTGGAAAAGTCCTCCAAGATCATCCAGCCCAACCGTCCACCTACCACCAGGATTACCCCCTAACCCACGTCCCCCAGTTCCACATCCAGACGTACCTGAACACTTCTAGGCACGGTGACTCCGCCACCTCCCTGGGCAGCCTGTGCCAGTGCATCACCGCTCTCGGAGAGGAATTTTTTCCTAATACCCAGCCTGAACCTCCCCCGAACCTTCCTTGTCCAACACAGAAATCCTTACGAAAGGATTCATCGCTGTCCGTAGCTGTTTATGTGAATGCTTTGATATCTCCTGAGCAGAAGTAACATATGAAATAGAATTTTGTTATCTGATTTGTTGCAGGGTATTTACAGCAGGAGAAACTTTTAGCTACCTGCCGTGAGTTCATTTCGGAAAGCTCGGATTTGAAGGAGTACGCGGAGCACTGCACGGAGGATGGGTTCATTCCAGCCTGCCTGCTGGTGAGTTGGTGTTCGCAGAACAGCAAGTTAAATCCTGTTAGACACATGGAAAAGAACGTGGAGGTTTTTCAGTGTAACAGTTGCTTCTCGCATGCTGTTTAAAATGATGTGTTTGATCATTCATTTACTTTTTGCATCCCCTGGTATTAGCAGTTGCTTGGTTTGTAGTATTTAGTGTTACTGAGAAACATTTGGGTATGGAATATGCAGATTGCATTCAGCGTGTTACGTTTAGCCTGCTGTACAGCTTTGAGGGCTGATTTATGGAAGGGTGCTGTAAGGGTTTTATTGATTTCAGGACTGCTCTTACCTGCTGAAGATCACTTTCCTATCCGAGGTGTAGCTGCCAGTAATGTGCCATTTCGTGTACACTGATCTCAGTAAGGTGCCTCACCTTCATCTGTTACATCCAGGTGTAGCATCTAGCTAAAGGGTAACTGGATACTTCACATTTTTAACATACATAAGAAAAGATTTTTAATATAGCATGCATATTACAGGTTTTAGCTATTCTTGTCTTTCAACCTTGTAGTGGTTATATATGCATGTTAATCCTGCTTTCCATTTCCTCCTTCTAGCATGTTGGTTATTGCGTGGTCTGGGATTTTATCCACAATATTCAAAATTTGTTGAATTTTTTAATGAGATCTGAGGTCTCAATGGACCTGTTCAAAACAGGCTGTTGGACCTGTTTCCTTTACAGCAAAGGTTCAGTCACCTGTACTGTGGTGGGAGGAAACTGAGAACACAGCTGTGACCAGCAAGACTTAAGATACAAACAAAAAATGTAAATAGAAAGAGATTATGCAGATTCTTACATTTTTCTTTAATTGTCTTCCTTTTCTTAGTAGAAAGATTTTTCTTGTTTTTCTTAGAAAAGTGATGATATAATATCTAAGAAAGTTTCACTGGAGCTCAAAATACTTGCAATAAAGGGCTTTATTTTTCATGCACTGTAGAATTCCTGCCAGCAAACAAGACCAGAAGGTACAGCAAACGATAGCAAAAACTTGAAGATCTTAATTCTCTTCGTTTCATGTAAAGTAACAGAATAAGTAAATATGGTGTGAAAGTTAATTCTCTGTGACTGGGAAGAATTTTACTTCAGGCAGAAGTCCTTTCCACGTTTGCATCTTCCTGCGTGTTGCGTTCCAGTATGGCAGCACATCAGTCCGTTAGAGCTGCTTGTCTTCTTCTGTGTCTTTATCCCATACCCACAAAGATGAGTTGAGGCTATGCAGCTCTGGCTGCAGGTCACCCACTTCAAATGCTGCGTTCATGATGTTTTGTTCCATAGATTGCTCCCTACATGGCTTGAGGCAACCCAGCACCAGCTGCTTAAAGCACAGTTCTCATGCTGAGGGTCAGCACAATGCTAATCTTCTGAGGAACTGCTTAAATATAATGTGAGACAGCAGAAAAAGTGTGAGTTTTTAGTGAAGATTCTAAAACCAGTATGTTTTTTCTTTCCAGTCGCTGTGTGGAAAAAACTTGACAACTATTCTTAATGAATATGTAGCCATGAAAACAAAAGGTAAGGCTTCAGAGTGAGATTCTTTCAAATTTTTACTTACTTAGCTGTTGTAAGCTTTCTTGAAGGAGAGGTAATCTCTCCATCTATATTTGGATTTAGAGCAACTTTCCATCTATGCTAGAAGCTAAAGACTTTCCCACAGTCCTTTTACACAGACAGCTACCAATTAGAACAGTATTTTGTGAGCAAATTATCTTTGTTTGCAGTTTCCAGCCAGTGTATTCAGAACATGTAGCCTTACGTTTGTTAAGTTGTACTGTTTCTTGTAAGGGAAATAAGCAAGAAGGTATAAAAGGCATGAGGGTATGAAATTTTTCCTCTATTGTTTTTAAAACTGATTAAAATAAATTTGAAATAACTTAATATTTTATATGAATAGTAGAAAGAGAGCTTTTCTTTTTCAATATTTAAATCAGTTATTGAGCTTCTGAGTGTTGCCCAGTCTTAAAATTTTTGGTACATCTTGTGTGATCAGATTTTAGTAGTGTTTAGATCCAAGACTTGTAATTTGAGAAATATTGTATTTGGATTACTTTTTACAATATCTTTCTTTTCACAGAAAATAGGAATGGTTACTGAGACTCAAACATACTTTCTTCACAGTAATTTGCGCTGGGCACTTTGAAAACAGTATGAAAGAATCTGCTTCCTTCTTTCCATTTGTACTTTAATGTTCTGTACTTCAAAAGTACCAAGTGGTTTTACTTGTTTGTGCCAGGATACAATTTTCAAAATTATATGAGGGATTTGGAAACGCAAATCCCGTTTTCAGGACTGTTAGGAAGTCAGGTTAGCAAGTGGATGCCCAGGTACCAAAACCGTATGCAGATTCCATTGAGAATTACCATCCTGACTGTCTGCCTCAGGTTCACGTGGGCTTCTAAAACTGAGAACCACTTTCACGATGATCATATCAAACAAAGCTTTTAAATTAGGAGTTGGGGCTCTCTAATTACTAGAATATTGAGAAGACAGGTAGATGATGCTTGAATCACCTCATAATAATTATTTTGACTGTGATTTTAGTTTTTTTCAATGTGTTTCCTGTTTTAGGTACCTAAAATATGTTTCTTATTTTTTTTTGTGGCTTGCTTTAGAAACAACAAATGAAGTTCCAGCAATGATGTCATCCCTGTGGAAAAAATTAGACTATACGCTTTCTCAGATCAGGTAATACAGTTTTGAAATCAAAAGAGTAAAATGCACCACAGGATTGAGGCCCTATTGATCAACTCTCCATATCATTGTTTGAGAATGGTTTTGATATCTGTTACCTCTGACAGATGGTGCAAGAGATAGGTGTGTGAGAGTTGGCAGTTATGCAGGCATTTCAAGATAACCCCTTCCTTATCTGCTAATACGGCTTGATTTGTGGCCTTGCTGTCATACAGCAACGTGTTATGAGTCAGAGAGAGTCTGATACCATTGTGCTTACTTGATCAAAAATAGAATGTGTTCTTCATTTGAAGAATCTGTGGCCATTTTTTAAAAGAATAAAAATAAAAATCAGTAGATGGAAGCCTTCTGAAGCAATGTGTGACTGGGGCCAGCCTGGCATTGCCTGTGTGGTACTGTCACAACGCGTAGTTGAGTGCTTCCGTTGCGCTCCTTTGTTTATGTCACCTGCTTTGTTTTACAGGAGCATGCAGGGTTCCACGGGCTTTTCTGCTAATCAGAGGAGTAAGTATCTGAACCATTTCATGGGGTCAATAGGCTTTATGTTCAAATGATCTGGTTTGGTGAAAAATGAGGGAATGCTGCAGCAATCAGTAATTTGTCCTTAATCTTAAATTATTGCTGTATCTTTTACTGCAGTGGTTTTTCAGCATGTGTCTGTGTCTTCAGCACAGCCTGTGAGTTACTGTGACGGTCAGGAGAGGAAAATAAGAAAAGCTGAGCCTTTTGCAAGGGACTTAAATTGTCTGTATAGCATTTTCTTATCTGCTGAAAACTTTTTTTTTGAACACAGTTCAAAAGTCTGAAAACTGCTGCTTCAATCTTGGGGCTGTTGACTTAATTTGTGATTCACAGAAGAATTGAAAACATAACCAGCCTTGTTATGATGCAGTTTCAAGGAATGACAATTTAGAAATTTATTTTCATATAAACGTACATCTAAACAAAATATGAAGATACTGTTCTTTGTAACAAAAAAGAAAAGTCACTTGTTCTGTTGAGAATTGTTTCTTTCATTGCAAAAGCTGCTAAGAGAACTCTTAAAGGGGCAAGTTGTTTAACTTAAGAGTACGTTTTTCACTTTGTACTACTGCTGAGTAACCTGTATGAGAAAACGGAATGTGAAATATAGGTAGTGACTGTTCTTGGGTCTGAGATTCACTGGATTGGGTGGCATTCTGTTGTTTAAATTTGTCAGATTTTGTCAGATAAATACATGCAAATTTGCCTTGGCTTAGCTATTTCAGCTAAGGTCAATTAGATGAATCATATTTTATGTATTGAAATGTCATTTCGGTATGATTTATTTCTGGAAGTGTTTAAGCAGTGTTTTAAGGTGGGTGTTGCTTGCTTGTTGAGTTTCATAAACTAGTTGTTGAAGGTCAGAAAAGTTCCAGTGAAGCATCTGTAATTAGATAGAAAATTACCCTGTTCAAGGCTTGCTACTTGGAAGTCAATGACCTTTTTAAGATCATTTATCATGCATTTTCATCTTGTCTTTGTTACCTCCAGCACGTACAAGAAGTGGAATTGTAGAAATGAAAAGACAGAGAATGCTCCAGCAATCAGCTCCTCCAAATTCAGGATTGTTATCTGTAGCCCATCAGCCAGGACCACAGTATTCCTCTTCTATTGTATCTCCTCAAGTTATCCACAAGCCAGCGATAAGTCAGAGTATATCCCAGGCAAGACTGAATACATTGTTTGTACAGCAGCCACAAGCCCAAGAAAATAGGATCAGTAGTAAGTTACACTCTTGTTTTTCCTTCAAAACATTTCTTTCTGTAGGAAGTCTGGATGTAAGTGAATTTCTTCTGAAATTGGGGCTAATCATCTTCTGTTGAAAAAGTTCTAGAAAATTCCTAGCTCTCCGTAACAGTTCAAGTGATTCAAATGAAAGGAGTGCCCAAAAGAGAAATGGCTCGTGCATCCTTGCTTGCTAGTATGAGTTCAGAGATCAGAAGTGCATCCATTTGTCTTTATTCTAATTGTGTGTAATCACCCTCCCCCAGGACACTTCTTCTAGCAGAGAAGATAGCATCCAGACATTTTTATTTGGGGGTACTTAAAAGGAGTGCTTCTCGTTTTAATGATGGTACCAAGTTATTTTTTGATGAATTCCCAGGAGTTGATTGGAACATGATAAGTAACGTGGAGATTTCTGTAGTGCCTTAACAATGTTGCTGGGAAAAGTACTGACATCATGATGTTTTTCTTCCTTTATGAAGCAGGAGATTTCATACACATTCAAGTTCCAGCACTGCAGGAACGGAAGCTTCATTCAAACTTGCTTTCTCCAGGAAGGAGAAAAAGGTAATCCCTTCTTTTAGATCATTTAGAAATTACGCAGTGTTGTAATCCTTAACGTAAATTTTCTCAAGTAATGGACTGTTGCAGATTTAAGATCTGCTGGCAGTGGTCAGTGTCTGAAGTTTCACAAAGGAAAGCCAAGTCTAAGAACTTAATGTTAGGCTGGTAGGAGGCTGCCTGTGCTTTTTGATCACATGTAGGCGATCTTTACATTATTTTAGTTTGAGAGTGAGGCAAATGATTGTGGGGCCTGAGACACAGTGCTCCCTTAAAAATGTCCTTATCAATAATTAAAAATCTCAATATTGATGTAATTGCACATTGGTCTGTTTTTAACTTAGAAAAACTGTTGGCTTTAAAAAGTTTAGCAAAAATTTTCGTATTCACACAAGAAGTGGTGTAAAAGACTATTCTTGTGCTCTTTGTGCTTTTTTCGCTCTTTAATTCCAGTGTGCTTTTTAATGAGGGGAGAAATGTGTTGTGTAGTCTTCTTGTGTTCCGTTTGTTGTCTTTGTCCCTGACTAAATTCCAGTCTTATCAGTGTTTTCTACTTATCAGTTTTCCAGATCCTTACTCATTTTTGCCTTTTCTAAGTCCTCTCTATTTCCATACGACTTGTTTATACGTCAGTGATTCAGTGCTGCTGTTGATTGATGGTTTCAAAAAAAGCTATGCTGTGATCTCATGAAGACATTACATGTCATATTCACCGTCTAAATGCTTGTGCAGCCTAACGGTTGGTTTTTGACAACAGCTGTACCTTGAGAGATCATTATTTTCAGTGGTGATTCCCAAGTCTTTGTCTTGAGTGGCAGTAAATTAGGACTTGTACCAATGGTTACAAGCAGTGTGTACTGGAGAGAAAAATACGGAGTGTGAAATGCAGTTTGCCGTTGTGCTGTTTATCTACAGTCTGTGTGTATTCATTTGTAACTTTTATATAAAAGTCAAACATTATATGTACATAAAAGATATTGAAGCAGGTGTAAGCTTTTGTTGTATTTCCAATATGTAGTTGATTCTATGTTGATTAAAATCCTTCATTTGCTAAGAAGGAAGAAAAATACTCAATTTAGTGACCCTTAGCTCTACGTGCTTTGGTCTCACAAAACATGATAAATTTCCTGGAATGTTTCAGTGAATCTCAGAAGAGGAAAAGTATTGCAACATCTGGACCTCCTTCAGCAAGCAAAAGTTCTCAAGACCCTGATGAAGGAATCGCGGGCAAAGAAAGTGAGCCACTTGAAGAATTTATAGATGGTAACTTCCCAGTGAGTATATACTTCTGGAAGGTGATTACATTTAAGAACCACATTCAAACTAAGCAGGACTAGTCTTTTTTGTGTTATCATAGATATTTAGAGAAAGTAACTTCAGAAGTGAAATGTATCATTTTATATTTGAGCTAGCTCTGTGTACTGAGCTAGTGAGTATGGCATGGGTAGGTAGAGGTTTAGGCTTTCTCCTTGATTTATTGGCTTTGCCACCTATTGGCTTTGATATCTGTAAGCTGTCACGATACTGTGATTTTTTAGAAAAGGAAAATTAGCACAAAAAGCGTTGCTGTACTTCAGGGGAGCAGACAGGAAAATGTTTTGTGATGCTTTTCATAGAGATGTTTTGCAGTCATAGATCTTCTGTTCTGGTGGACAATAAAGATGCTACAGAGGTAAGTCAGTTTATTCAGAAAGAGGAGGAGATTGTAGCAGCAACACAAGAAGTGGTTAAAATGGAGTTTGTTTTCTCTGTCTGTTGTTTCAAAGAGTGTTCTGTGACCACCTGACCACTTTAAAACTCTTCTTTCCAGCAATTGGTTATTGAAAATGCCAGAGAAAAGATCCTGAGCAACAAATCTCTCCAGGAAAAGCTAGCTGAGAACATTAACAAAATCCTGGGCAGGTAATAAAAGGAACCTCTGAACTTGATATGTATGCTTATTTTATTTATTTTTTGAGTTCTGAACAAATAACTACTGTGTTCCAGTGATGGCAGTGTCACTCAGGCACCCAAACAGACAGAAAGTGGCCCAGCAGAACAAGACACTTCAATTGATGAAATCCTTGGACTTCAGGTAGGTGTGGACTGCCCTTTTTACATTTTTGAAGACCAACCACAGTGAGAAGGAGGAGTAATGGAGACGACAGTGATTATCTGTCTACCTCTAATCTGAGGTTGCCTTCCTCTCTTTTCTCCTTCCTTTTATCCCTCCCTCCCTCTCCCTGAAACACAGCAAAGCCCATTGAATAGATGACTTCTGCCCAGAGGGCAGTCCCACAACTTGCCTTGCATGCGCATTAACTCCTACCTAGCTGTATGGTGGTGGCTGGCTCAAGGTCTGAACTGACAGGCTAGTAGTGCTTTGCTGGAGTTACCTTTGAGCCAGCTTGATGCTCCGAATCCATTCCTAGTGCCTGCACAGAGCACTGGAAGAACGTGGCAGGGTCAGAAGGCGGGGAAGTGGGGCCACTTCTGGCAGTGGTTTCTTCTTCTTAGTTTATCCTCAGGCTTGAGCTCTATGTACACTGTCCCACAATCACCAGCTGTGTTTTTCTCACTGGATTGAGCACCAGTAATTTCAGGAGCTTCTCAGTGGGGATTTGATCAATAACTTTATAACATGAAAGCCTTTATAAAAGAATAAGAACTGTAAGGTATTCAGTCTGCTAACATGTTTAGTCTGGTCTGATTTTCTCATCTGCTGTAAATAAATTTGATCATCCAATAAGACCCAAAATAGTCAGGCAGCTCTCATGGGGTGTTCTGGGTATTGCAGTCAATTATAAATTCCAGTAACCCAATCTCGCATAGTGCTGTCTTCTAGGTGTATGCAAAACCAAGAAATCAAGGTTATTCTGGGGATTTTCTGCCTGTGGTCAGCAAGTGCAGGCTTGCAGTATTCATCTGTGAGAGCTTCCAGTGTAGCCTGAGATTCAGTCTTTCTTAAATGCTGGTCACTGTGTGGGGGATGTTCCAACATGCATGTGCAGTATGTAATGTGGGACAAAAATGTTGGGATTCTGTGGGGCTTCATTTCTTCAGTCACTGATGTTATTTGCAGGCATGAAATTTGTGGCAGAAGCGTGTTTTACATTTGTGTCTATGTTTATGTGCTGAGCAGCAGTAGTGGAACTAAAACCAGCTTGAAATCAACTCTTGTCTGTTTCTCTACAAGCTATGGAAGCAATTGTCTAACAGTTCTGCATGTCTTGTATTTTCTCAGGGTGAAATTCATATGTCGGAAGAGGCTATTCAGGACATTCTGGAACAGACAGAATCAGATCCAGCTTTTCAGGCGCTCTTTGACTTGTTTGACTATGGTAGAGTATTCTTAATTGTACCATTATTATAAAACATCATGAAATATGATTTTTTTTTTTCAAATACTGTTTGAGGAGGCAAAGGTAATTCAGCAGGCCTCTTCTGTAAGAGAAATAGACCGCGTGGCATCTGTGTGCCTCCACTCAGAACTGAGGTTCTTGCATACATGTATACACAGCCATTAAGGACAGCAGTTTCATTTGGCTGAAGTTCTGGTTTTGTGCTGGTGCAGTGACTGTGTTACTGCTATTCCTTTAGACTCTTCTGGTAATGATAGTTAGTATTTTTCTATTTTATTGTAAAATTTTTCTATTTGTTTGATCAGGGAGATATCCTCACATAAAATATAAGGATGCTTCTATACCATTGCTGGATTTGTGACAAGTATAGAAGAGTTTTTCCTGAATTTAGAATAGCACTTCTTGAATTTGAATTCTACATGCTTCATTTAAAATGCAGTAATTACATTTGTGTTTCAAATAATATATTTAAATCATTCTCCCTACTTTATTTTGAAAATAGGGAAGAACAAAACAAACAAGAATTTACCTGCTGGTATTTCTGGTCAGAGTGGGGTAGAAAACACAATCCTGGTGGATGAGGATAACCTGGAAACACTTGAAAGCTCTTTAGGAACAGAAGAAACTAGTAAGTGCAGGGTTGGGTTCGGTTTTTGGTCGTTGTTGTTGTTTTCCTTCTAAAATCTCCTCTAGACTATACATTTTTCTTTATGAGAGTATTTCCAGTCAGTTAGATTTTGAGATGTACAGTGTAATACCCAGTCTGATGCTGACATTGTGTGGTCACATGGACGCACCTAGTGTGTAGGAGAGTTTCAGGCTACTAAACTTAACAGCAGTCCGATGTCTTTACAGGTGGTGCTTGTTAAGCTCCTAGATGAAAGCAGAATATCTGCAAAACTGTTCTTTCATTCAGAACAGATTCTTTGCAATTTGACTGTGGAGCACATAAAGATAATGCTTTACATCTAACCATACTACTCTTTTCTTTCTGTTCTGTAATGTGTTGGTTAATTATCTCCAATATAGTCTTACTCTGGACAAAAGCTTTGTCTGCCCCATTAACACTTGTCAGTCAGTCAGTAGCAGGTATTTAGAAAAAGCCAAGAGGTCTTTATCCTGAAACGTTCTATGAGCTTCTGTAAATCTCATCTACTGACCTCAGCCATTTACTTATTCTGTCCATGTGTGTTGTTCACACAAACTGAACTTTGAGGTCACCCAGTCTGTGCAATCTATCTGTATGCTTCATATACTCTCCACTGAGCTTGAAAGCTAGGATGAGTAGCATTCTTCCTGTTCAGTTTATGTGAAACAGCTTGCCACTGAAGTGGTCAGTTAATCTTAAAACCCTGTAAAAGAGTCATCCTTTGTAATAATTGTGGAACCAATGTAGTCTCTGTTTTACAGGTGATAACTGTAGAGAAGTGCTGTCCTGTAAAGGTTTTCAGCTGGGAGAAGCATCGTGTGCCTTGAAGAACCCCATCAGTGATGAGGATGTGGCTAAGAAAAACGCAACCAATGAACAATTGCATGGGAACTGTAGACTAAGGAAGGAGACTGACGTGCTGAAAACCAT
The DNA here is from genome assembly GCA_013396635.1 of Penelope pileata. Lineage (NCBI taxonomy): Eukaryota > Metazoa > Chordata > Aves > Galliformes > Cracidae > Penelope > Penelope pileata. The sequence continues at coordinate 1,162,525 of WBMW01001134.1, read as the reverse complement.
CACCCATGAACAGATTGGGGAGCTTGAAATTGCTTTTGACTCTGTTCCTGTTTTGACTGAATCTAACAAGAGGCAGATTTCTGACAGGGAATGTAATGAACACTGTGGAGATTCATATGCTAAAAAAGACTCATCTGCACTAGTACCTGAGGGTGAAAAAACTATGGAAACTGAAAAAGGTGCACTAAGTCATAGTGCTCAGAGCAGTCCTAATTTGGGGTGTGTTCATTCTGGTAGTCCACAGATGTCTTTGGTTTCGTTGGAAGAGGGCTCTACAGCCAGTGAAAACAGAACGCAGCCTGGAAGTAAATGTCACTTCTCACCAGAAACGTCGATACCTGAAAAAACATTTACTAAGAGCCCTTCTGATGGGAGCCCTGGCCACAGCGTGCTGCTGAGAAAAAATAATACATCCGTTTCTAGTCCATTAGCAGATTCGGGGAAAGAACAGGCTGTGACAAACACCACAGCTCCGTTGCTTAATATGTTACAGGAGAACTCGAGCCACCATGCTAACCAGCAAGATCAGAGCGTGCAGCCAGACTGCACAAGATCTGCAGTGAAAATTTCAGATCTTGGCAAAACAGAGCTGCAGCTTGAAGTTGGCGATCCTGCTAACAAGCCGCGCTCAGATGATCAGCATGCCCTCAGTAACCCTAAGAAGGATCTCAGTCTCCCTGCAGGACTATCGAACGCAGAGGGAGCCCAAGTAGAAGTGCAAGAACCTTCATCTTCTACAAAAGCAGATGCTGATAACGTGTTTTTCTCTTCTGGTGCTGATGTGTGTACAGAAATTTCTGTGGTATCCACTGACAATAATCTTACCACATCTGAAATATGCCACTCTCCTCTCCCAGAAACGGCTTCCTCAGCAGATGAGTCGGGTACTGAAGCCAAAAGTGCGAGTGGGGTAACTTCTAGCAGTCAGCCAATGGATGTCGATCCTTCCAGTATCATGTCCCTCAAGATCATCATCAGTGACGATCCGTTTATCTCGTCAGACACGGAGTTAAATAATGCTGTCTCCAGCATCACAGGAGAAAATTTGCCAACTATAATATTGTCTTCTCCAGCCAAATCCCCAACCAAAGCTGCAGGCCTGGCCAAATGCCTGACTTCAGAAGACACAGAAAAAAGCGCGGATTCAGCTTTGGCAGAGCAGAATCTCCTTGTGCTTAGACCGAAGGATCCCGTGGTCACCGCAGTTAGCACTCAGAATGAAGACTGCACCGTCTTCTCAGTCGCAAGTACGAGTAATCTTTCCAAGGAAGGGGGCTTTATTCAGTTGATGCCAGCAACAAGCACAGCTTTTGGCAATCCAAACAACCTCTACATAGCCACCTGTGTGACGGATCCAGCTGCCTTGGGCACGGCTGTAACGCCCTCCAATGTCGTCGTGTTGCCCGGCAGCTCCGTGCCGCTCGCTGCCCAGGCTCCCGCAGTCCAGCAGCTCCGGACTCCCCCGAGGTCCAGCGGTGCGTTTGCAGGAAGCCAGGCTGTCCCACCGAGCTTCCCCCAAGGTACTGTCACCACTAAAAAATGGCTGGGAGTGTGCTGTGTGTGTTTTCATTCTTTCGTAAAAGTAAACTGAATTTTTAAACACTGTCTGTCTGCCCCTGGCAACCAGGATTTTGGGAGTATAAAATGCCACTGCAAGTTAAAGAAAAATTAGGAGAGTCATTGACTATGTCGAAAGAAATAGCCTCCTGTTTCAGAAGCTTGGATCCTGTAATTTTAACAGTGGTCTGTTTAGGAAGGGTGTTTTGCTTTGCACTAGAAAAGATGCTGTTACTCCAGCTAAGTGCTGTAAGCTGCTGAACAGAGCAGCTGTCTTGTTTGTTCTAGTAAGACTCCAGCGGTAAGCAGAATGCTGTGGGTACCCTCGCTTAGTGGAGATAGCTGCCTAGGTGCAGGCAGCCCTTCCAAAAGTACTGCCTTGTTACGCGTTGTTTCTGTTTCCAGAGGCCTCACTTACACTGGAGAGACAAGTAGAAAAGACAGATTTTTGTAAGACAAATAGAAAACTATAACGTTCTTTCTTTCTACAATGTGAAAGCTCTCCTGGTACAAGCATTTTTATTACTGCAACACTTAAAATTTTTAAAGTGCTTTTCCAAATGTTAAACTATGACCAGGAAGCGGTTGTAAGCATCACATTCAGATTTCTTTCCAAAACTAAAACCTTGTCAGGGTCGTCTCTGAATTTCTGCACGCAGTGGATTCTTTGTGGCCACCGATCAGCCCCGTGGTGCTGCAGGGCCTGAAGGTGAGCAGCACCGTGCACCAGTGGGGTCTCTGGGTGCAGCTGTTACCTCCAGTTGTTCGTTGTTTGTTTTATCGATAGAGAAACAGGATTTTGTCCATTCTTCTGCATTTTCCTCTGATTTCCTGGTGGTGGTGCTCATGTAACTGAAGAAATGTGGCGCAGACGTTTCTTCCACTTCTCAGTCATTTTGTGATCTCCGTCTGTCTGTCAGCTGGGAGCTCTTAACGTGTCAGCAGAACTGATTTCAAAGAACTATTTTAATAACGATTTAAATATTTAAAGCAGAAACTTAAGGTTGGAAAATCCAAATCAGTCTTGCTGGGCTTTATTTAATTAAAAGTAATTGATCTCAAGCCCACTAATCAAGCACAGTCTTACCACACTGCGTGTAGCACCTCTCAGGGGCCAGGAACATACACTGGGTTTGTTCATGCCGACAGCACTCAGCCCTCCTCAGCTCCGGGCGTGCTCATGTGGGGAAGTGGTGTGGGTGCACCAGAAGAAAAAAAATCTGACAACTTTTGAGCACGCTAATTCTGTGTAACAGGATGCAAATAACAGCTTGCTTCTGCCGAGCATCAAAAAGAGCTGTTTGGTGTCAGTGTTCCTGCTGCTGGTCAGTTACCTTAATTCCAAGTTCAAGCCCTAGCATAGCTACATTACACTTCAAACTTGATTCTGAACCATTTCTCAAAAAAGAAAACCAGAGTTTAATTAAAGAATCCAATTGAAACTGGAAATAACCCCTTTCCACAGCCTGCTTTCTAGTAGTAATGTGTAATAAGGACCATGAAGGTTTTTGGAAGAGACAGAGGTCTTCTTGCCACAGGTTTGACCACGCATAATTTAAGAAATTCTGTCTTGGAGCTTCTCTTTCCGCTTTCACAAGCGTTTTAGTTTCCGTGCCGTTGTCATGCTTTGGTGTTTTGTAGGTTCTGCCATTATAATCACGTCTCCAGTGCAGCCAGTTCTGCAGGGGATGGTGGGAATGATTCCTCTCTCGGTAGTCGGACAAAACGGAAACTCCTTCTCCGCACCTACCCGCCAGGTAGCACGTCACAAATAAACCTTTGTCTCTTCAAAATTAAAGCTGAAGTGATAAGAAGCCTTTTGGTAAATTGTAACGGGGTATTTTGATTCTTCTAAGGTCCTGCACATGCCTGTAGCTAATCCAGTGTGCAACAGGAGCGTCCCAAAGCTTCCCATCCCTCCCAAAGCACAGAAGATCCCTGGAGCAAGGAACAAGGCTCATGCAGGTACTCACCTGGGGCTCTTGAGAAGGGCAGAAGACAAGTGAAGGTTCTAAAGCTGTGTCAGTTCTGAGTAATGCATGTTTATAAATAGTTTTTTAATTAGGTAATTATTAATAGAAGTATTTGGAAGGGATGTTGCGTATTTATATTAAAAAATGTGTTCTGCTGTCTGTTTTCTCTTTACGGTTTAAGGTACGTGCTCCTGCACACAGCTTTCCTCCAGGCACTCCTATCAATAGCAAACGTCAACAAGCAAACTAAGCCACTGCTTAGTATTGGGAGGGGATAAAGAAAAATAATTGAAAGTGTAAAATAAATTGAGTTATAAGGACAAGCTGTGCATTAGCCTATCCACCTTTTCTAAAAAAAAAGCGTGGGCTTAGGCACAAACATGAAAACAGAATGAAGAAAGCTGAGATGGTGTCGTTGGTCTGCGTTCTGGTTCTCTGGTGGGTAACTGAGAGCTCCCTGTAGTTACTTCCCTTTGACTTGGAAATCCCAGCTGTGCATTTCTACGTCCAGTTCAGGTGGTTTAGCCTTGCCAGGCCTGTCTGGTACCCAAGTGTAGACAGCAAGCTGCTTCTTTATATTTAGTTGGTGCTCTTTGCTAATCCGTACATCAGTAAACCTTAAAATTATGAAGAAGTTGCAGAATTTGATGCTACATTTTTATGGATTTTTCTAGCAGGTGAAAGGTCCCTGTACTCATTGTGAGATCGCTTACTCTAAATAATGCTTTATCTGTTGTTCTAGGAAAACTGCTACCAAGCGTATCTGAAACTTTGAACCATACCAATTCTCGAACACAAAGGTAAGAAGTGTTGGGTATGCAAACCTGCTTTCTTTCTCCTGCCATGAAATTCTTTGTACGGTACTGGGTAAGAGGGAGGCAGCTTTTCTGAACAACGGCGTAAGGAGCATCCCCTTGTTCTTTTTTTCTCCTTTCAGTCTGTTAAGAGTGTCAGTAATTAGTAAGAGTGTCAGTAATTAGTGTGTGTAGCGCAGGCGCGGCAGCAGAGCACTGAGAGGCCTGCCAAGCCCTTGGCACTTGGTGTGTTCTCATCCAGACGCGCGCTGCCAGCTGTGAGTCTTGCTCTGTGTCCTGTCAGTGGCAGCCAACGTGTGGAGAGCACAAGGCAAGAGCGGGGTGAAGGTGGTCAGGCACTGGGACAGGCTTCCCACAGAGGTGGCTAATCCCCTGTGGCTGTCAGTGTTCGAGAGGCATTTGGACAATGCCCTTGGTGATATGCGTGAACTTTTGGTTAGCCCTGAAGTGGTCAGGCAGGTGGACCAGATGGCTGTAAGTTCCTTCCAACTGAACTCCTATTCTGCCCTGTTCCCCGGGGTATTCTGGCAGCCCGTTAGCTATTTCAGCTCCAGGGACTTCCAGAGCCAGAAGCAGTATTCCAGAAGATGGTCTGTCTCACCATGGGTACACTCAGTTTTTTCTTGAACTGAAGTAAACCACCAGCATCCGCAAATACCCCAGGGTAAAAAGTTCTCAGGCATAATTACATGCAGTGACCAAACTTCGTTTTGTTTTGAACCCAGTGCTAGTTTTCTTTGGTGCTCCCTTGTTGTTGTGGAAGGTGCCAGCAAACAGGTTCCTTCCTGCCCCCCAGCTCTGCTGCGTTTCCTCAGTCATCTCTTTTCCCAGGCTGAAGAGTGTCAGTCTGCCTAATGGCTCTGCTATGGTACAGGCTCTGTTTCTTACCTTTCCATCATCCCTTTTGGCCTTCTGAACTTTCTGCAGTTGTTTTCCCCTACTCTTGGTCTTTTGTGTGTTGATAAATATGTGTACGTTTATTTACAGAATGAGGAGAGCTTTAACAGGTCGAGGAGGTCAAAACGAGATAATATCGTTTGGATGATTCACCCTTCTGTTATTTTACCTGATCTCCAGACAGCTGAAGGGAACTTGTGCAGTAAGAACAAGTACGTTGCTGAGTATTTTCACCTCTTTTTTCAGGCCTGGGAATTCAGACAAGCTGATTGCTACAGAACTAGGAAAGAAAGCGGAGGAGAACTTGCTTGCTGCACCAGCAGAGAGCACAAGTTCAAACTCGAAACAGGGTGAAAGTCACAGGAGAGTGCTTTGCTTTGATAACGTCCTTCCTGTCCCAGGCGGAAACACCCAAGTCCAGACTGCAAAGAGTTTGCCCCAAAAGGAAAGAAATGAAAACGCTTCATTTGCTGTTGACTCTGCACCATCCTCTGCCAAAGCGCAGGCAGCAAAGCGAGAGAAGGACAAAACGTTGCCTCGAATCCTCTGTAAGCCAGAAGTTGGTGGCAACAGAAGCGCGTCTGCGAAGGAGCCGCAGCCCGAGCGCAAGGTGGTGACGGCGGGGCTTCCGCTAGATCCCTTCCACAAGACCACAGCGAATAAAGAAAATGAATTGCGAAGAGATAATGATGAAAAGCAGAAGAACCAGGACACTGCCAAACTCTCCAATGGCCAACAGAGTGTTAGCCTGTGGAATGAGAAGGCAGTTGCTTCGGTGCAAGAACTGAACAAGAAGCAAGGGTCGCTGTCAAATGGGAACAGCAAATCTTCAGCGTCCGTTTCTTTGTCTTCAAAGGAGCCAAAGCGAGAACCAGCTAAAGCTGCCAACCAAGGCCTTTGCCTCTCAAGTCCGTTCACCAAACAGTGCGTGGAAATGTTGCAAGACATTCAGTGGCACAGCCCAAGCAGTAAAGCAGTTGAAAATGGAGAACTGCCAGTGCCCCGTACCCCATCTGGAGTTGGGGACAGACATGCGGATGACACTACAGACAGCGTAAGGACCCCAACCTGCCGGCGTTTCAACGAGGACAGCGCAACCCCCAGGATCATGGTCCCTCCCGCCACGCCGGACCTCCCCGCCTGCAGCCCCGCTAGCGAAACGGGCAGCGAGAACAGCGTCAGCATGGCTGCCCACACGCTGATGATCCTGTCCCGGGCCGCCATTGCAAGGACGAGCACTGCCACTCCTCTGAAGGACAACACGCAGCAGTTCAGGTCTTTAAGGAGCACGGTAAAGAAAAGGAAACTGGAGGACTTGAACGAGGGCGAGAGGAATTCTCGTTCCACAAACAGAAAAGAGCTCCAGAGCTCTCCAACACCATCAAAAAAGAAGAAAATAAAGGCAAGTACAGGCACTGTTAATATTTTAATTGTATTAGAAGTAATATGTATATTATATAGATATCATAATATATTATTTCTAATGGATCAGAGGTTGTTAGTCCAAATCCCAGATGCCCTGTTGATGTTTGTCAGTTACCAACATTGCCGCTTGGGCCCCTCCTGAACTAACGGTTCTCTGAAGATGAGTGCACCCTTCAGATACATGCAAGTAACTCCAGTCAACTATCCAGACACTATCTATGAAAATCAAATGATTTGTCTTAAAACATGAATGAATTTCTAAATTCTAACTTCAGGCTAAGTTTCTAGCTTGGATTTAGAATTAAGCCAATTCAAACCCTTTCTAAAATCCGAGCTGTTCTTGCATCCTCCTTTACTGCTAGGACCACCAGCCCACATCGGGTGTGTTCTCCCAGTCTTGGTTGTCCAGAGAACCTCGCCCTTGCCTTGGGGATTTGGCAAATAGCAAAGTTGCAAGTGAGAGGTGAAAAGGTTATGTATGTCAGTAACAAAAAAGGAGACAGGGTGTACCTCTGTGATTGCCATCCTGAGCTGTAGCATTCTCACAAAATACTGTAAAGGAAAAGCCTCACTGACTCATCGTGCAGGTGTGACCAGAGCTGAGAGAGAGAGGTGGGTGCCTGTCAGACGTGGGTGGGCTGCTGCTGGAGCTGAGAACTTGGGTCACTCTGCCCGCAGCCATGCAGTCTGTACGCTGCAGGTACACCTCCGTGTGTGCACGTTTCAGGATCTGATTTCTGAGTGAGCTTTGTGCGGTTTTTCCTGCAAAGCAGGTGGAGGATGAGGGCAGAAGGAGCACTTACAGACTGGTTTGCCGTCCCCAGGTTCTCAGTATCTAACACAACTGTTCTTTTCCTCTCCTACAGAAAAAGAAGCTACCGAATTCTTTTCCAGCAGGAATGGATGTGGACAAGTTCTTGTTATCTTTGCATTACGATGAGTGAAAAAAGAGGAGGTGAACTGTGACGACATAGAGCTAGGTAGTGTTATGCTGAGATCTTGCATGAGAAGAGAAATTAGTCCTGAAGGGTGAGTTGCACTTTCAGTGCACTGGAGTTTCACTTTATAGCAAAATCATGCTGTTCCTGAAGCAGGTTGCTAAGTGTAAATATTGAGTTGGTATATGTTTATTTTTGAAAAAGCACTTGCATAATTATAGAGCCATGTAATTTGCAAAGTTGTAAATTTGTATAAATGTAATGTAAAAAAAGTTGTACGTTTCCTGTTACACCACGTTGTCTGTGCTCTGCTGCGTTCTGTTACCCATCTGAACTGCTTGGTCCATTGCAGAAAGGCTGCGCGCTCGAGGGTGGCGTTGGTTATTCACGGCCAGGTAACCTGGGCGCTCCCCTTTCTCTTGCTGAACCCCACAGTAACTTGATCTTTGCCTCTCGCTGCTTTGTACTCAAATTCTGTTCTCCTGGAACTGTCAGACCCCTGTTGTAAGGGTTTGAATGAGTTAACAGAAATGCCCAGTAACTACACATAAGGCAAAAAGAAAAACCAACCCCAAAGTATTTCTGATCTCGAGATAGGAGCTTCAATTTGTGCAGGCCTCATGTTTGTGGCGTTTGTTACAGAGGGTGGCTGCTGAACAGCGTGAGGGCTTCAACTGCAGCGAGAGACGGACAAGGATTTCAGGTGTTCCACTGCAGAAGTAAATTCTTTCATCCATCATTTGTGTTGCTGAGAAAGCGTTTGTTAATGTTACTCATGTCAGACATTGTAAACTTTGTACCTAATGTGTTTAACAGAGAACTTGTTGTAGTTACACAGACTTTTCAAAAAAGAGCAGCTCAACCTGTGTTTGAGGTACTGATTTGAATGGGAGAAAGTTACCAGGCTAAGCCTTGCTCTAACACTGCAGAATGCTCTTGAGGGCATTTCCTCCCTTGTTCTCAAATTGCTGAGGTCTTAAACAAAGCAAGTTTTAACCCAAGAGATCTGTACAGCGACAGGGCAGTGTTTCAGGTAGTATACGAGGATTCCTAAGGAACCACTCTTATGCAGTAGATGTTTATATTAAACCCATCCAGTAACTAAATACTGCATAGCATTTACAGCTTGAATAAATATTTTTAATAAAAAGTGTCGTGTTTAATGTTCTGGGAGTCAGCTGAGCAGCGCTGTGGGTATTGTATAGAGGGGGTGCGGTGGTTTCACTCAGTCATTTGTGAAGACAGAGTTCAGTCTTTTAACCACTAAATTCTAATAGCAACAGTTGGCAGGGACTAGAGCAGGAGAGCAAAGATGTCTGCTCCAAGCTTCAGTGCCTGTGTTGGCAGGTGGTGCATAATATTTATAAATAATTCGCTACTTGCCTGCACTGTGTGCACTCTTTCATGGGGCAGCCACGATCCACCATTGTCTTTCGTTTTCAATTGGAGTGATCTGGTAGTACTAAAGGAGTGTTTCAAGACAAAAAAGTTCCCAAGCTGCTGTTTTTGGGGCAAATGTGTTTTAGAAGAACAGATATCAAAGTGTGGGTGAAGGTTAATTTTCTTTATATGTAGCATTTAAACCCCATTGCTCTTTTGCTACATCTTCAAGCACCTTCCTTCTCACAACTAAAACCTATCACATTCAAGTCAAGGTATTTATTCTCCTTATTCTCATTGGAAGAAAATTTCAGGACAGTCAGCTGGTAAAGATGACTTCCTGTGGAGATGAATGGCAAAGAAGAAAGCAGTTATCCTCCCTCCCAGCTAAGAAACATTGAAGCGTGAGTGTTTATCTCCTGTGAAAATGATGAGTAGGCTTTAGGCTTAGAACAGAGGGGTGAAATAGCCCATTTTCACCCTCTGGGGAAAAAAAAAAAAGTCTGTTGAAGAAACTTCATAAGCTACTTACTGAAGTCTTGAATGAGATTCACTCTGCAGAAAGGTATTTTCCCATTTCCCAAAGTTGAAAAATAAATGCTGAACTCAGTTTTCTTGAAGGCATTCACTGTGACTGCAGGACTGCAGCTGGGCAGTGTTACTGAAGGAGCAGTGACAGCACCTCCTGCCCCCGCCGCTGTTTAAAAGCACACGGACAGAACTGTGCATCACAGAGGGTCCAATGAACCAAATGGGAGATGGCTAAGAGAGGTCTAACTGAAGTGCTGTGGTGTGCTCTTCACACTGGCGTCCTTAAGCTGCGCCCCCCGTGTCCTCATCTGCCTTCATACCGTGCACTGGGCCGGGTTAGAGGAGTGCTACAGAAGACTGTGACTCACCAAGAGACTTCACTGTCAGTGGCATCTGAGAAACCACGAGTGGCAGGAGCCAGAGTTAACGTGTACATTCTTTATTGTCAGGTCTTGGTACATTATCATTTGACATTTTTTGCTCGTACTGTATAAAAACTTGCATTGAGTCAAAGTTATAAAAGCCCTCGTGTCTGTATCAATAACCAGAATTTTCAGAGCAGCAGCTGAGGAATTCATCCACTTACTGCTGAGTAAGATGTAACAGGTGCTGCTCATCGCTTTGATCACAGAGTGCTTACGGCTGTGTTTCCAGCAGCTGATGGGGCCTACAGCTTCTCTATCAATATTGCAGAGGCACCTCCCCCTCCGTTGCAAATTCCTGCGAGGCCGTATTGTCCTTGTTTCAGCGCGTGGACCATGTGAACAACAATTCTTGCTCCAGACATTCTGAGTAGAAGAAAAATACGTACAGCTTAGTTTGGAAGGAAATTCTGAATTTGACTTGCACGAGATTATTGGCAGAGCATAGCTCTGATCACTGGAAGGAGACAAACACGAGCATAAAAGCAACAAGAGCCCAAACAAACCCTTCTGTCTACATGTGGAAGCAAGGCAGGCTGGTTTTCTCTAGGCACTTAAGTACAGGTAACTCAGTAAGCAGAAAGATTTCCAGCCATAACCTCTGTGTTTTTTTCTGGTAAAGGAAATCACTTCTAAGTACTCTGTATGTTACAAAGTGTCTCTTAAGGTATCAGAGATCTTTCAAAGAAGGCAATACCAAATCTCTTCCACTGAAAACCAAATCAGTACTAATGATTCATTTCAAACAGTTTCTTTGGTTACAACTTGATATAATGCAGTATGGTACGCTGTCCTGCAAAATCAGACATGTACATTCTGTCATTATACTGCAGAAATCTCCTTTTAAGACAAAAATCATATCCCCTCATCAGAGGAAGCTGGCAGTACAGAGGAGATAACAGCCTATCTTGAGGGATTGTGCCTTGACTAGAGCTCTGCCAGCTCACTTCCGAGCCATGAAGCACTCCTGCTGGCTCCTGATGTACATCGTGGTTACTTCCCATCCACATGTAGTAGATTTGAAATGGATTTGTCCTCGTGGAACTGCACCTTGCAGCACAGCCACCCTTAGGGAGGATCAGTGGGAGATACTTAAGCCATGAGCAGGTCACAGCTGCTGGGAACAGAGCAGGTGCTGCGACCCCTGACCAGAGGAAAGAGCTCCTAAGCAAACAGAAGGCCCACGGCATCCCCTGGACTGTCCCTCTCTGCTCCATCAGGTGGTGGCAATTCTTTGGATTCACTACTGGCAATGCTTCAACAGGATTGGGAATTTCACTTTGCTGATGCAAGGAAAAGTCCCTGTACCATACCTTATGCTATTTTCCTAAGTTCACCGTTAAGTTTCACTAGTTTAACTGCTTGATTAGTTATGTCTGTTTATTCTGTGATGTCTGATTTTTTTAAGCTGTGGTAACAAGCAAGCTTCTTATAAAAGGTGATAACTACCTGTGACAAGGAGATGATGCCCTGAAACTCAACACCTGTGCTGAGTCAGCATGTACTTCATAGCAAATTTCTATTAGCTTTCCTATTTGCTTGAAATTTGGCAATAAAATAAAATACATCAGCAGCATGTAGAAAGCAATGCCTCTATGCATTTAAAAAAAAAAAAAAAAAAGCTTATTTTACGTACCCTATTGGATGCCCAAGAGAGACAGCACCACCGTTAATATTTACTTTCTGTGGGTCAATACCCAGCATTTTAATATTGGCCAGCACCACAACACTGAAGGCCTCATTGATTTCCCACATCGTAATATCTTCTTTTTTCAGGCCTGTCTCACTTAGAATCTAGAAACAGTGATAAAAATAATTATTGCTGTGAAAAAATTAGGAAGCTAATAGTACATTACAGAAATAATTAGGTCTGTTTTGAAGAGGCAGAGTGCCTCTAGCCAGCCCCCACCTGTGTGCCAAGGGAGAGGTCAGGGCTCACATCTGAGAACCCCGTTGTCTGACGGGGGAAAAGCAAAACTGAGGTACTGGAGCACAAACTGGGATTGTCAGGGAAGGAGAAATGGAGATCACCCTATGCCAAGAATACATTTTCATCACACTTATACTGAGATGTTGCCACATGGAAGACATTTAAACCGATACAGTGTTGCCACACAGTTGCCTTTAGTACCTGAGCTAGGCTACATTGTACCATGGGATTCATTTTGCCTTTTAGCCATGCTAGCTTGAAAACTTTAAAAGCATAAACAAGGCCAAACTTGGTGAAAGCAGTGTCCCACAATATTCTCTTTCAGAATACCTATGAAGTTTGTTTCTCTAAAATCTGCACTCTAGCCTTGGTCCTCTGAAAAGCCTATTTTTGTATTTATGAAGTAATGATAATTGCAGTGATGACCACAGGAAGCTACACCGAGGGATGATGCAGCGCTAGGGAAGTCTGTTGTCTTTCAAAACAGAAGCTGTTTTATTCCTACCTTGGGAACAGCATATGCAGGTGCAATGGGAAAGTCAATAGGATCAACAGCAGCATCTGCAAAAGCTGGAAAAAATACAAAAGCTGTTGTTGAAACACCTCTTGTTTTTACCACACATCACTTTCATTTCTGCAAGCAGCAAACCCAGCCAAGAGAAAAATTCTGAGTATAACAGACCCGAAAATAGATACACATAAAGTCTAGTGCCTTAAGTGCACAACATAACACTTTGAAATGCTTAGTATTATTCCACACAGAAAACTCTGTTGATCACCAAAAGCCTGCTGGTACGACACCTGACATTTCAAGGTTGGTATTGAGAAGATGCAGAGATCCATAATGCCTATGGCCTCACCTTTCCGGTCCCATGCACGAAGGATAACAGGACACACAGGTCCGCCAGTCAGAATACACTATCAGAATATTTTCCAGTACTGTACTCAAAGATAAGAAAAGAAAACTCTTACCAACTATCCGTGCCAGTGGTTTAACTTTCAGTCTCTTGGCTGCCTCTGTAGTCATCAGCACCACAGCAGCTGCTCCGTCATTCAAAGTACTGGCATTGGCAGCTGTGACTGTTCCTAGAAAAGGTACAGGGTTCAAGAGGGGAAAATGAGACAGCTCAGGTATACCCCTTAGGCCCTTCAACTCTGTAAGGTCTCAACAACATGGTAATAGCTGTTGCACCGAGTTAACTAACAATTAGTTGGTGTTTTTTTTTAGATCAGTTTGATTAAACAAGTACAATGACATGTATTCATAAGCTGCATCTAAACAGCACTTCAGACCATGGCTTCCACGTCAGCAGCACTGTCAGCATTAACCCAGAATTGCAGCTCAAACATGCGAGTGCTGGAATACCAGCTTCGATTTGGCCAGAGAGATTCCTCAGTTACAGATTTCAGGGACGTAATCACGGAATGGCCTGGGTTGGAAGGGACCCCAAGGATCATCAAGTTCCTGCCCCTCTGCCACAGGCAGGGCCACCAACCTCCAGATCAGGCACTAGGTCAGGTTGCCCAGGGCCCCATCCAACCTGGCCTTGAACACCTCCAGGGACATTCAGGCATCCATAACCTCTCTGGGCAGCTGGGTCGCTGTGTGGAAGCATGCCAGGAGGTTATCCTTGGCAGTGACCGTCTGTCTCAGTCTTTAACATAAATGCACAAAACAGGTTTCTCTCTGGTTTACAGGCTCTGGGACATTCTTTTCATTCAAGCCAGTTCATGCTGTTGTGACAGAAGGCTTGGATTCCTTGTTAGGATATTTCTTTAGCAGGCATTTAGAAGTTAATAGATTTCTGTTGGGCATTCAACCTCTTGGGAACAGTACTCTTCCCTCTAATAAAGCATCCTTGGTAACAAATTAAGCCCTTGATTTAACAATATTTACCATTTTCTTTTTGGAAAACAGCTTTCAGCTTTGGAACTTTACTAAAATCAACACGTTTGTATTCTTCATCTTCTGCCACTTCTGTATCTGGCTTTCCTGAAATTCAAATGTGGTTTAGTTTGTTGTAGTGCAGTCCACTCATAAACATTCTAACACACTACTTGGAATAAATGTTGTCTTATCTAAACAACTTATTTCAGTAGAAAATGTAAATTTACTCAAACCTGTTAAAAGTACATTTAGGAAAATGAAAAAAATTCCTCATTTATTCACAACAAATTCATTTATACCCCTCGCTGGGTGAATGAGAGGGACAAAGAGCATATCTTCCATGTATTTTACAGAGATGTTAAACACACATCAAGCAGTTCTACCTAAACTCAATACAGTCATTCACTCGAAGTTATAGCATGCAACATTAAAGTAAAATGAAAAACAGAAACAGATTACAGGTTTACACATTACAGACTGCTGTAAACCAGAAAGTATCCATAACAGGAATTTTGCAGCTATTCTGGAATACATACACATACACACATGTGGGTTTGTATGCTCCTGAGCTCTGCAAGTTTAAACAGCACAATCTGCACTCAGCGCAGACCACGGTACAGCTTTCAACGAGAAACACTGTTCATTTTATCACACCTTTCCATAATACCTTTTTTTGAAACAGTGACAGGAACGATTTCATTTTTGAAAATTCCTGAATCCCACGCTGTTTTGCTCTTAGTGTAAGAGCCTATAGCGTAACTGTCTTGTTCCTCTCGTGAAATAGTGAACTTCTTCGCCGTGTTCTCAGCACAGTTGCCCTTGGAGATAAACAGACATGTTAAATTTGATATTTCAGGACACACAAACTAGAAATATAACTACAAAACCAGCAGATTTTCAGAATTGAATGTGACTGATATTTGGTGCTCATTTCTAACGTGCACAGTCACGATCAAGCAGAAACTTTAGCGCACGTTTTCTGGATCCCAACTATTCAGCTGTGAAGGAACATTCCATACAAGGGGTTTCTGTAAGTTAAAAAACGGCATGCAAAAATTTTGAAGAGCTTATGCTGACTTCTTCAGGGACTGAAGCACACTGTTCAGCCACAGAACAGTGTGTTCACAGCATCTTACCGCTGTTCTTATGCCACTACAAGAACAGATCAACACATAGGACTTCATCAGCTGCTGGGATCTGATACTCTAAGAACCGTACAAATGAATGCACGTATACTTTTGCCTTATAACTGGAATGAAATAATCCGACCATATATAGATTCATCACAATTACACAGTTGTAATTCATTATCACCACTGCCTCAGTACTGGTGACAGGTACGCTCCTTTAGTTAACCTGAAAGATTGAATCTCAAAGAGGTTTTACTGCCCTCTCCTCTCGGTGGAGAACACAATGAATCACCAGAAAACCCTTAAGCCCTTTACTGCTGTGTTCCTCCAGTTCTTCAAACAAACAAGTTCACTTCTATGCAGCTGAAGCATTTCAAGCCTTCGCAGCGCTGGCAACTTGATCCACTGCCACAACACAGACAAGAGGGAGCTCCTAAAGCCCTGGGGAGGGCCCTTCTCTACATTCTCTCACAGACTGCTAAGATTTTCCAAGCAACCTACTACAGCTGCTATATTAAAGGCAAAAGGTTCTGAAATACTGCCCTGTGAAAACATTCTGCATTACAACAAGCTGCCCAGGAGCTAGCAAAGCCAATATTTACATTCCTATAAAAAACCCTCACCATCAAACTCCATCTTAGCTGAAATGCCTGAGTGGTTTCCAACCGAGAGCCCAGGCAGAGCGCGCTGTACTGATAAAAAAGAACGGAGCACACGCAGAAGGAGCAAGGGCTGTACCAAGTACATAGATCAGCTCAACACAGTGGAACGCTCTTCATGAGATGCTTTCATGAGCAGCAGCAAGAACACTGACTGCTCAATAAATCCTGCCTTACAACTGTGAATTGTTACAGGCAAGGGTCAGAAATATATGTAGCCTGAAAATACTCATTCTCCTTTCAAAATGTTCTTTCCTGACACTTGTTCTTCACTATCTTCATATCGGGATGTTTTTTTCCAAATCCATCCTAAGTTTGCAGTTTTTTGTATAATCTCAGTTATCGTGCTGATGAGCTAAGCATACCAGCTGGCTCCAACCTTCTAACAGAAGATATGAGATGTGTACATTGGGGGAGGGAAAACAAACACGAGACACTGCCAAACCGCAAAAAAGTGGCTGTGACCAAAGGCATCAAGCAACCTGACTGCTCTCTCCCACAGCAAGGGCAAAAGATACCCACTAGTGGAGAACGTTCTGGTTTTTTAAAACCCTGCTCTGAGCTAGTCAGACTTTGATGAGAAACAAATAAAAGCACACAATTTTCCACTTTGTTTCAGCCCTCCGTCTCGTCTCTCCACTACAGTTATTTCAGGAAGCCTGGAAATGAAAAACTTTTTCCTTTCTCATGATGTTCCTCATTTCTAGGCTTGCTACATGGAACTGCAGGAACTCTGCAGGAATATTTACCATATGGATGTGGTTATAAACATCTGTAAGCCCATCTTTTACTATCAGATCTTCCAGCTTTACTCCTCCGTAAGGCGTTGACCCTCTGCTCATTGTATAGGGAACGTTGGACATGCTCTCCATTCCACCAGCAACCATCACATCCTGCTCAAACAGAAGTTGAAGTTATCAATAGTGCAGTGTGCTCTCTATGACTTGTGGGAACAAATGCTAATGTAAGATTAAGAGTGAACACTTCTATTTCCAATGAGCCTTAGACAAAAAGGTAAAAAAAAACAAAAAACAAAAAAAACCCAACCTCTTTATTCATTTAAAAAGCAAAGAGCAGGGACAACAGCTGAAGAGAGCTGCTCCACACTGACAGAACAACCAGACTTACAGGAAGGTTTTATCATCTGAAAACACCAGCATTTTTGCTGGTGACTTTAATAAATAATGATCAATGAACTTGAACTAAGCTGAATCATTGCTGGCATTTATAAACTAAAATGCTTTCTGAGCTGAGAGAGAACAAACAGAGAAAAAAAAACGGAGAGCAAAGCTACAAGGACATAAACATACCTCCTGTTCCCCAAGCCACAACCCACAGAACCCCTGGCACCTCAGGGTGCGAAGAGCAGCTGTGATTAATGGCATTTTTGAGATACAGATAATTGCAAGACAAATGCAAATGCAGCAGCATTATTCTTTGAGAGTTCAGTATTGATCTTAATACAACTACAAAAGTTGTAGTTTTATTTATTTACATCAAAAGAGTACTAACTGGGTCTTTAAACTGAGACTCGGAAAAACAATGTCTTGGTTCAGAATAGACTATAAACTAGGTCCAGGAATAGCAGCATGTAGTAACAAAGAAAACAAAGGAGGCTGGAAACAAACCAGAGAGGCAGTAAATTGGAAAGGTAGCTGAGATGTGGCTGCAACAGGCCAGGGGAACAAGAATCCGGGGCATTTCAACTCCACCAAGCAACTGACTGGGGGGCAGAGTTCATGCAGCTGTTCAGATGATACTTAATGCACGCTGACTCCAGCCTCTGGGAACGATCACTGCCTCACACCACAAATACCTCACAGTCCACAGCCAGGGAAAAAAAAAAATCAAAAAACAAAGCCCCACAACTTCAAGCTCTCAGAGACTACTAACTGGCAGGGTCTCTGCACTTGCTGAGACCGGCAACATGGGGAGCGTGATTGGCAGCACTGAAAATCCCAGTTCTCTTCAGAGCTCATGGCCTGCATCTGTCAAACCCACCAAGTGACCACTTCAGTGAACTCTTCAGATGGAAGTTACTACACCCAAGTGTAGCTGTTTGCACAGAAGTGCTGGACCTGATGCAAAGTCCAGGGAAAATGCTTCCACCAACTTCAGCAGGCACTGGGTAAAGTGTCACTCTCTGCACAGCAAGGCCAAAGCAATAAATAGTTGCCTAACTTAAAGATACTGGTACTTTCAAATGGGGGATGAAAAAAATAAAATATTTTACTTTTGGTTTTGGATAAACAATATACATAATTATTAAGTACATTTCTCACTTACAGGTCATTTATTTTGTAAACCAAAAACACACACTGAACTGACAAAATCTTCAGAGAATCTTAGAATACAGTCAGAGATGAGCAGCTCTCCTCCGTCGAGCTCTCTAATGAAAACACTGTTCAGCAACAGCAGACAGTTTCAGCTTGTTTGAAAGCAACAGAAAAGCCCAAAACATCTTTAATGTACTTTGAAACAACATTGCTTTAATATGTATATTTAATTCATTTAACTGTTAAATATATCTGAAAGTCAAGACGAAACCTCCTTCAACAAAAACTAAGTTTAGAAAAATTTCTTGATTTTTTTCAAATCAGAAAGCTTTAAAAATTCCCTAAATTTTATGGGACAGGCAAAAGAAAAAATCTGTCCTATTTGCTCAGCACTGAAAATAAATCTGACAGTTCCCTCACTGTAATACTTAGTTTATCTTTTTCTGCTTAAAACCAAAACCTATTTAAGTGACTATGAAATTAAGGTCGCATAACTTAAACCAAACCTCACTAACTGCAAGTCAAAACGCAGTCCCAAATCAAAGGCCACAGCCACCACAGGACTGGCTCCACAACATTAGCTGGGTGTTTCTTCCACAGAGCAGCACTGAACTCCACGTACCTGACTGCCACACATCAGGCTTTGTGCTGCCATCATGATGGATTTCATTCCCGAGGCACAGACCTTGTTGACAGTTGTAGTGGGGGTGCAGATGGGCAGACCTAGGTCAGGTAAGATGTACAAACAACTGCGGTATGTAAAGGGGAGAGTAACACAATGCTGGAGTTCCAACAGTATTTCACGTGGGACCAATTTTACCTGATCCCAGTGCCCAGCTGGCATCATTCAGCCTGCCAGGGCCATTTCACCACCCTCACCCCTAATTACTGCCCTTCCTGGAGACTTCTGTTGCTTCTCCCCTTCAGAGAACAGACTGGTGATAAGACAAGAAGCAAATGAAGCATCAGACAGAAGATGATCAGGGAACAGACTTCAGAACTACTCCTGCCCCTAATAGCCCAGCTCCTGACTGTCAGAAGCAGCCAAGATCAGAAAGGCATAACCAGGCTGTAGAATTTAGCAACTGGCAACAGGACAGTATCCCAGAAGTACAGGAGCTCTAAACATATGCAGTACCAAACAAGAAAAAAACAAAAATTACTAGGTGTCAGCATCACTGACACAGTGATTATGGAGTTGTTATCACTGGTATTGAGTGTCATGACAACAGTTTTGCACTGTGCTCTATGCAGCTTGGCTCAGAACCATTGCATCGCTGCCTGTCCTAAGGCTCTCTCCAGCTTTATGGCTCTGCTACCAGCACATCACCTCCACTCCAGCAGTGAGATGGGAAAACCAGACTGGGGAAACAGAGCCATATTCATTCTTTTGCCTCAGACAGCAGCAGCTTTTTCTCTTTCAAAAGAGTATGGGGATGGAGCCAAGAAAGTATGCAATTCTTCCCCGACCCACAGATTATTTTTTCAGAGTCATGCCAAGGCAGAGAAACCCACCCCTATTGCAAAAGATGGTACTGCACCACAGTACCAGCTGTGCTGCAGTTAACATTGTAGGGTTAATCTTTTCAGTGACAGCTCTAGACTAGAGGAGTGCAATGGCATACCCATACCTGTGGGTCATGGAAACTCTTTGACCCCTTACCCAGTGAGGTGTAAGAGCAATGATATGCTGGAAAAAAAAAAAAAAAAATTTGAAAAGCAGCATCTATCATTAGCATACAGTGCTCTGGAAGGTTTCAGCTTCTCAAGGTTCTGTAAATGTTGTAGGCAAGAACATCCATTGTGTATGTGAAAATTGATTCCCACTGACATGACTACAATGTATGGCCTACAGGGGAGAAAGGCTGAAAGGCTGGGCACCTCCCTGCTTTAACTCAGAGCAAAATAATCTACAATTGCACTAGCAGCTGTCTGCACGAAGAAGACATCTTTAAACCCAGACAACACATACCTGCACCCAGGACTGCTTGTCGCGCTGGAGCTTGTCCTTGCCCAGCCTGCAAGACATTACCCATGTACACCTCCTTCACTTCTTCTGCAGGGATACCTATAAAACAAAACTGGTTTCATTTGGCATTCTTTGCACAGAAGGTGTAATTCCCTTTTATGGACCTTCCCATTAAAGTTTCCTATCAAAAAGGGACAACACATGCCACGTCCAACCTGTGTGCTAGCAGGACTCCAGATCTGTACCCCTATATTCACGGGACACGATGGACTGGGGATCTCACAGCAGAACTCCCTCACTGCCTCTGAGAGCAAGCTACAGCTAACTAAAGCAAACAGATCCAAGCCTCACTAGTCACCTGACCAACAAAGCTTTCCGCCTGCCACAATTACCCCCAAAGAAGCAGGTCTGCTTGTTGAATGCAGGGAGCCAAGCAAATGGCCAGCTGCCACCAGACAGAAGAGGCCCACTGTCCCACTGCTGCCCTTGCAACAGCCCTGGTGTGCAAGTTGCTGTAATACGATGTTTCAAGAAGCCAAATTCCTAGAAAATTAATCCTCTTCTCCAGAATGACTTTTTGGCTGATTTAAATCTACAAATAGGCTCACAAGGGTGTCAGACAAGCGAGCACCCACATAAAAATGGACAGCGAAAGGAAGGAGCTCCGGTACCAGCAACAAGCAGCCTTTGCATCAGCTGAGGTGTGCCACAAAACTGCACCCCAGACAAGCAGTTAGCATGATGAATGCAACTTGGATCAGCACAGACACTCCAAAGTAATATTCTGCTCCTAGAAGAAGCACTTCAGGTTGAAGCAGAGCCCAACAGTCAGGTTTACTTAAATACCATTTATGGATAAAAGCCCTAAAAGTGCTTTGGGTGGGGAACAACAACAAGTCCATTTACCATGCAACTTAAAAACACAGACTGATATTGTTCAGAGCTGTATGAGGTTTTATCATGAAAACACACTTATGTGTACCTGCTCTGTCAATCGCTCCTTTAATTGCAATGGAACCCAACTTAGTGGCTGGCAATGACGAAAGAGAGCCTTGGAAAGATCCCATCGGCGTCCTTGCAGCACTCGCTATCACCACCTCCTAAGAGGACAAGCATGGAGTAACAGTCACTGCATCTTTACATAGGCACACATACCCCAACATTCGTTAAGTTTATCCTCTTTCACTCTTTCATTCATGTCACAGCTTCCCTTTTATTCTATCAGTAGCTCAGAGCAGCAAATTATCTTCTTAATGCATGCAGCATGAAGAATAAAGATGAGGAATTTGGGGTCTGTGCAGAGCTGCAGATCTACAGTCCCGCTGGGACGACAGAGGTGTGATGGGGCGGCTCTGACTGGGGTGCTGCAGCGATACAGGCTCTCTAGGAAGGACAGGCTGGGGAGATGAGCAGGTGGAGCTGCCATTTACATGAGAGAACAGCTGGAACGCATTGAGCTCTACCCTGGGATGGGTGATGCTTGAAAGAGTCCCAGAGCCCTGGAGGGAAGGGGCCCAAGGATCACCTCCCCAAGGTCCAGAGAGATTCATCACAACAAATGAGAAGTGAAGCAAAAACTCCAGGAGGCCTGCATGGATGAACAAGCAGCACTTGGCAAAATTCAAATACAAAAGGGAACCCTACAGAAGGTGGAAACAGACAGGTAACCTGACAGGCACACAGAGACACTGTCTGAGCGTGCAGGAATGAAGTTAGGAAAGCTAAAGCCCAAATGGAAGTGAAGCTGGATGTGGTTTTCAAGGACAACAAGGGCTTCTGTAAGTACACTGGTGACAGAAGGCAGGCTAGGGAGCAGGGCAGGGGACCTGGTGACAGGGAGATACAGAAGGCCAAGGTACCCAGTATCTCCATCACTCCAGTCTTTACCAGCAAAACTGGCCTCTGGGAATCCCGGGGGCTATAAGCCAGGCTGAAAGCAGGGAGGAAGGAAGATGTATCTTTGGTGGAAGAGAATCAGGAAATACTTGAGCAAACTTGACATCCATAAGTTCATAGGCCCTGACAGGATCCACTCATAAGAGCTGAGGGAGCTGGCAGATGTCATTGTAAGGGCACTCTCAATAATCATTGAATGGTCACAGAAATTGGGAGCAATGCCTAAGAACTGGAGGAAAGCGTGTGTCGGTCCCATTCTCAAGGAGCTGCACGGAATGGCAGTCAGCTCCAGCTCGATACCTGGGAAGGTAACAGTGCAGCTCATCCTGGAAGACATTTCCAGGCACACAAATGACAAAGAATTACCAAGAAGAGTCAGCATAGATTCCCTAAGGGGAAGTCACACTTAACCAGCTTGATAAACCTTGATGATGAAATCACCAAGCTGATGGATGAGGGGGAAGCAGAGGTTATTGTTCACCTTAACTTCAGTAAGGCCTTTGGCACTGCCCCCCATAAAACCCTCATGGAGAAGGCGGGCTGGTTGAGCAGAGAGTGAGACACAGGAAGAGCCCAGCAAAGGGCCGCAGAAATTATTAAGGGACTGGAACATCCAGCACTGCTCAGCCTGGAAGCTCAGGGGGTATCTCAGTGAATACAAGTGTCAGAAGGAGTGGTGCCAAGAGGACAGAGCCAGGCACTTTTCAGTGGTGCCCAGTGCCAGGACAAGAGGCAATGGCCACAAACTGGCACACAGGAGGTTCCCTCTGAACATCAGGAAGCACTGCTGTGCTGTGCGGGCACAGGCTGCCCAGAGATGTTGTAAAGTCTCCTCCTCAAAGATCCTTAGAAGTCATCTGGAAATCATCCTGAGAAACATGCCCTCCTGAAGAAATCTCCACTTGTCAACCCTTTCAGCTCATTCTACTGATGCATAAAAGCATCACACCAAACGCCAGGGAGTTCAATCTTGTCGTAGTAACGCTGTTTGTGCACAAGATGCACAAGAAGTACTGTCACTATAATTAAATAAGAATTTACTCCATACTTAGTGAGGCAATACCTTGTGCCTTGGAAGAGTAAGAATCTTACCAGGCTTTGCCAGAACTCCATCTTCTTGTAACATGTGAACTGTCATTTAAGACCTAGTATGGCATTCAATTGTATACTTAGTAGTCCCTCAAAACAGATTCAGGATTATTTTGCCTCTTGGCTTTAATGCCACACCACCATGCCTACCTGCTAACCCTCTAAGAGCAGTACAAGGGCCTGGCACCACAAAGATGCTCATTTTAGACCTCTGGCTGCCCTGGACAGCTACTGAGAAGAACCAGCAAATATCTCCAGCTGCACTGGTTTAAATGGAAGCCAGACAAAATTTTGCAGGGTTTCACCTTGAGTTCTTTATTTAAATACAAGGGAACAAAATACTAGAAAATACTTAAAACCAGGAAAAAAAAGAAAAGGATGACTCATTTGTTTGGTCTGTTTGTTTCTATAGCTCGTTCTTTGCCACAATTGACTTCAGTGACAGTAAGGAAGGTATTTGTGCTCATCTTTTACAGCGTAACAGCAAGTGGAGAGAGAAAACAGCATACAGACAATTTCAAAGGGATCAGATAGCACAGCCTTTATTCTCCAATAGATGGTAGATAGCTGCATTAAGCTTAAAGTTAGCTGATGCACTTCTCATCAGTTTTGTCCCACACTATCTAACAATTAGTGAAGCAAAACAAAATTGGGGAACGTGACCTTTATTCCAAATTCTGTGACACAGGTAAGCGGCACAAACTCGTTGTGGTAACTTCATAAGAGCTCCAGTGATTACAAAACGGGCACAGCAGTGATGCCCTGCAGCTAGGCTGTACACCATACTCACATTTACAGTGCGCTGCGAGGCATAGCCACGGCCTGCGTACTTCAAAGCCTGAAAAATAAGAACAGCCACAGAACTGTGTAGCAGCAAAGCCCATACCATGACATTGCAGTCACGGATCATTTCCTCAGAAGTCTCACCACAACACCTGTGATAAAAATACTTTCTGAAAAATAATCAGATACTCTTAAAAAGAAAAAGCATTTTGGTTTGCCAAACCGGTCACGCACAGGTGGTTTAACAAGCAGTGGTCTAACAAGCAGGGAGCAAGCGGGGCCATCCTGAGAGGAGCTCAGCAGTCTGTCTGCTTCTCTGGACTCACTCATCACTACCATTAACTTCTCTACTGTTTAAACTGTGGCAGTTAGTGCCTACAGCATAATTTATTGGTATTTCGTGAACAAAAATGAGGATGAAGAGTTCAGGACTGTACAGCAAAAGATAAGGAACCCAAACCAATGACAGCATCACCTGAACAGACCGGTTGGTTGGCCACCGGCTTCACCCACATAGCAGCGTGAGTGCACAGAGAGACACCTGTAAGGGCTGTTATACATTAACAGATTTATTTTCCGACAGGAGTTAGCTGGTAAAGCCCCGCAAGCTGGAGCCATTTACCGAGCAAGTGCCGCTGGCAGCGACCTGAGGGCACCCCAGCAGCACCACGCTCCTCTGAGCCAGCGTGCCCGGCACTGCGAGCACCGGCAGCAGCGCGGCCTGCTCCTCTCCCCGCCTGACGGGCTGTCAACCCCAACAGAAGCAGCGCCTTTCGCTACCCGGCTCTAAGCGATGGGCCCCGCGAAAGGGGCTCCGCCCCGCCGGGCTCCAGAACCGCACCAACACCGCGGCCGCAGAGACCGGCGGGTTCCGGGCCTGCACCCGGGATCCCCGCTGCCGGGAGCTGAAGGACGAGCCCCGAGGCGATGCCGCGACGGCCGCGGGCAGCAGCAGGCACGCTGTGCTGGCCACGGGCTGCTTTCAGGGACAAGACTCCCCTCGCTCTCCCACATCACCGCACAGCCCGGGCCCGGCGCTCCCCCGCTGCCTCCGTGCGGAGCGCACCCCGGCCCCGGCCCGGCAGGCCCCGGGCAGGCGGCGTTCTGCCGCCCCTCACACGGGGCCCGGCCCAGGTCCCGCAGCCTTCCCCAGCGGGCAGCCCCACCGCAGGCACCGCCGTGACCTTGGCCGTGCCCNGCGTAGTGCCGCGTAGTGCCGCGTAGTGCCGCGTAGTGCCGCGTAGTGCCGCGTAGTGCCGCGTAGTGCCGCGTAGTGCCGCGTAGTGCCGCGGCCACGGGACTGCCGCCCCTTCATAGCCCCCGGCGGACGTTTCTCTGCCGCCGGTGTCCACCCGCCGCCGTTAGATTCGGCTGAAGCGCCCCTGAGGGGCCGCGGGCTGTGAGGGGACAACGCCCCGCGGTGCCGCAACAGCCGGTGCCAACCGGAGCGGGGCCGCTCCCAGGGGGCTGCGGGCTGTCCTTCTCCGGGGACAGTCCGAACCCGCCCGGCCGCTGTCCTGTGCGTCCGCTGTACGGAGCTGCTTCAGCAGGGCTGGGCTCGACGGTCTCCAGAGGTCCCTCCCAGCCCTGCCCTTCTGTGATGCGGCCCAGGTGTCTGTCTCAGACTGACTGCTTCGGGCACGGGGAGCCCTGAGCTGTGCAGCACACGCAGCTCCAGCCAGGGCATGGCCCACGGGCAGACCCCACCCGTGGAGAGCGCTCCAGTCCTTACAGCTCCTACAGGATCATCTGACAACAAAACAATTCTGCTTGTTTATTTCCTAAGGGGCACTGATTTTGTGGGGATCTGGCTTTGCACCCATAGAAATCTCATGCCTGTGCAGGCACCCCTGAAGCAGCGCCATGAATGCACACTGGAACCATTTCCACAGAGTGGGACTTCCACAGGGAAATCATCGAGAGAGGCACCCGTTCTGCTCCCCGCTCCCCCTGCCAGCTGTGCCAAAGGTGAGGCACGGGTAATGCAGCATTGATGTTGCCCCAGCTGGAAAGGTGCTTGGACTCCCAAACATATCGACTGAAATACCGTTTATTGGCACTTGCACAAGAAAGAAAAAGAGGGGGGTGCAGCTCTCTCATGTCCCTTTGGCTGCTGGGGACCTCGAGCTGTGCAGCTGCACTCCCCTCCAGGCAGGGCACGGCCCCAGTGCAGGGCCCACACGTGGAGGGGTTCCTCACCATCTTGGTACTTAGACCTCCTGCAGGATCTTCAGAGAATAAGTTAAGTTCTAGGCATCACTTCTAAAGTCAAACAAAAGGATGCTCGTGAGAACATGCTGCTTTCCTTCAAGGCGAGGGCGGGGATGTGAGGTGGTGTGGCAGCTCCCACAGGTTCCTTTGTCACCATTCAGCAGCTGAGCTTTCCTGGCCTAGAGGGTGGTTTGTCAGTTTTCAGTGACACAAGTATTGGCTCTGTGGAGATTTGGTATGTACAACATAGCACTACACTGAAGTTGTTTTGCATTTTTAAGTCTCCCTCAAGAGGACGGGTGTTCTTGAAATAATGTTAGGTCAGAAGTTGGTCTCCAGCTGCAGAACTCCAGCACACAGAGAAGCTAGGTAAAGAAAAAGAAACATCTCCTACCCAAAGCCCACACTTTAGGTTACAAAGCTTCTAACACAGCATCAAAAACACAGAACTCCTTCAGTGGGTCAAACCAAAATCCCACCCCAGCCTGTGCTCCCTCACGTGCAATGTGCCCGGGACGCAGCAGGGTGCAGTCCCTCTCCTGGCAGCTTGGGCTGCACTTTCCCCCAGGAAGCAGAAAGGTAAATAAACACAACGTTTATGTACAGGCCTCTGCCCTGACCCCACGCCGAGTTACAAGCGGAGGACGTTGCCCTCTCCAGCTGCCACCTGGCCTGTCTGAAGGGGCACTCACACTGCGGGGAAGGGGGGAATCTGTGTGCCTGGGAGATGCCAGCAGCCACAGGGATACCTCCAGGGGACGGTGGGCACTGCCGAGGGTGCTCTGCTGGTGCTCCCCAGCATGTTATGGCTTTGGTCCTGTGATCCTCACACATCCTCTTCCTCACCCTGCATCTGTTGCTCCCTCTAGTCAGTCAAATTTTTTTTTTTTTTTTTCTTTTCTCGTTCAGCCCTTTTCCTCTAGGAGAGCTTTAAGATCTTTTAGGATAATTCCTATTTAGGAGAATTCAAGAAGAGAGTTCAACAGGGACTGCAGCAGAATGGCACCCCTACGGCCATTGCTTGGGGCTGAGCAGAAGAGCACAGCGCTTCCTCTGGATTTCCCAACAACCTACCTTCACTGTTCAGCAACGGTAGAGGGCACATCCTTGCCTTCACTAGCTGTTTATGGACCTGTTAGACATGAGTTTATCCAACCTGTGAGCTGCATCTCCAGCTTCCCCTGGAAACAACTCCTGTTTCAGCGTTTTAAACCAGTCTGCTAATTTTATGAAATACCCCGCAGTGCTGATGCTACAAGGCTCTGAATATAGTTCTGCCCAACTCTCTGCCTTTCTGCTTGTAAACACGCACAGCTGAATCCTCCAACCTGCAGCCGCAGCTTCCCCAGTTCCATGGCAATTTGCTGTCCTTGCCAGCACTCAGCACAGCAGCTCACTCAGAGCTCTGGCACCGAGGCTGGCTGCAGGGACAGGCAGCAACCATGCCCCAGTTCCCCCAGAAGTGATGGCTGAATGGCACCTGGGCCAGGGCACTGACTGACATCCAGGGCACCCACATGGTGCAATGAGTCCTGCTTGCTTCCCTAGTTTGATCCAGCTTCCTCCAGCTCCCTGCTACCAAACCTGCAGCAGGTGTGCCAGTTTCCTTAATGATTTTAGTGGTAGAAATCAATAGACAGCAAATCTTGAGCTGTACATACATAATGTTAGACCGCGGTCTTAAAAATGGGAGAAGTACACAGAAAAAAAGCATAAGCACATTCCCTTCTTTAATTCTTTTACTGTCTTTTCACACCAATGAGTACGTCAGGCACCGGAACAGGCTGCCCAGGGAGGTGGTGGAGTCAACATCCCTGGAGCTGTTTAAGGCACATCTGGATGTGGAACGGAGGGACACGGGTTAGCGGTTTAATGGGCAATCTTGGTGGTAGGTGGACGGTTGGACGAGGTGATCTTGGAGGTCTTTCCCAACCTTCATGATTCTATAATCAACAATGTACTAATTTCAATGTTGCTAATTTCCAGTTTTCAGTCTTTCAGCCTACTGAAAACAAGCACAGTGTGCTCCTTCCTTAGGAGGTGTCTGGCTGTGCCTGTGCCACGCATCAGCGCATCGAAGCAGCAGGCCACGTGCCACCGACATTCCCTCCTGCACGTGTTCCAGATCACACGTGGGACTTGGTGCAAAGCATCCACCTCACGTTATGTAGCAGATCTCCATCACTAAAACAACTGCAATGAAAAGCAGGCACCCTGCCTATGCACTGCTCCAAGAGATATTTACATGTAAAGCAAAGAAAGAGATAAAGCCAAGTTCTCAGTTTATCAGAAGAATGAAGCAGCTCTGAAGCCTTTCATATTTAGGCCACTGATCCTACCTAAGCTGTGATCAATGTAAGCTGTTATGAAAGCTCTACCTACATGAACTACCACTTTGAAAACTGCCATGTGTGCTGAATAGTCACTCAGAAGTACTATTTCTTCCTTACAAATCATTTAACCTTTGCGTGGACCAGAAAGCACGAAACATTTGGTTTCATTGGCGCACTTAAAGAAAAAAGGAATTGAAAAGTTAAGAAAAAAATCCCATTAAAAGACAAGGGCAGTCAGAGAAGAAAAGCCATTACAGCAAAAGCACTCCTTTGGGCAATCAGCTGTTCCCACACCCAGCACTGTTTACTGCAGAATCAGGAACCTGATGGCCCCAGCAGCCGGGTGATGACACCAGTAATGCTCAGTGACACTGCAAGAAATTTCAGAGAGGCATGAACCAAAATATTCAGCGATCCAGTTATATCCCAGTGACTTACACAGAGACAGAACCATTTAAAAATGCCATGAACAGTAAGCCAGGTACCCCGAGCCACTTTTGGCATGGCAGGGGCTGATAAATTTATTGCAAGTCTTACTGCTCACCTTGAAACAGAATTTGGAAAACTGAAATAGCTCTCCCTCTATATCCTTAAGTACTAGAAAATCCTATCAAGAAAGGAACTGTGAGTTATCTGTCTTTCCTCCCTCACCTCAACTTTCTTTCCTCCCCCCTTTCTTCCCCCTATAGTTACTCTCAACAAAACAGACTTTGGGACTTGCAATCAGGCAGATTTCACAAAATGGTACTTTTCAGGAGCAGTACCTGAACTACAGTTAAAAATTTTGCAGAGGAAAGAGATCAAAATAGCTTGCTAAAATGAGTAGTCTTTTATATTACATTTTTATTTTGCAAGAAAATAAATTATACAACTTAAAAAATAAAATTCAAAAATTAAGCAGTACATCAAAATAGTTCAGCTGGACTGCCATACAGAAACTACCACCATTCCAAATTGTACAGCATTATTACCTCGGTAGTGGCACACATTCAAAATTGTAAATACCATACGTAGATAGATATTACAACTCAGGAACTCAAGTTTGCTCAACACTCCAGACTACATATAGTGTATATGACAGGAAAGCTTTCATGTATTGTTTATTTCACAAATATGACCTCAAAGAATTACAAAGATAGCATCCCAGTCATTTAGATGAAAATAGAAAACAGTTTGAGTTTCAGATAGCAAATCTTTCTGTAAAACTATCAAATCTTTTTGCCAATTGTATTTTTAAAATTTGCACTTTACAGGACAATGGCATCCCAATGCAAATAAATGCAACATGTGAACATTCAAAACATTTATATTAAGTTTATAAAGTTGAAAACTAGCAAGTACATTTTCTTTCGGAAATGTAATTGCATTACAGTCGTAACAAATGAGTGAAAGATGAACAAAAAGAGGAGCTAGGAACACCAACTGCGGAAAGAGGAAAATGGAAGACTTCAGAAGTGAAACTGAGATCCTCATCACGTTGTTGGGACAGAGAAAGTTTTAACAGTATTCCTTAATTAAACCCATTAAGAGTGATTTCCCCCCCACATCTACAACAGGTTTGTTCCCATTGCTGTTCACCGTGGCAGTGTGCGTGGCAACGTTTCTCAGATGCAGCACCTCTTTAAGCAAGGTCTTTGGACACGTGAATTCATAGCTAAAAACTGCAGCCTTAAAAGTGCGTTGTTGCCATATTGCAAGTGAAGAATAGTTCATTTTCATTCAGAGCTGAACCCTACCGTCTCCAAAAAAAAAAACAACAAACCACACCGGGTTTCCCCAGCTATCTCCCTGTGCCCCAGGTGATACCAGTTTTAAGTGCATACTGGTGAAAGTGACCCGATGAAGGATGCTAAACGTGATTCTGCATCTTTAACAAATTTGCTGGTGTGAGTCTCAGATTTAATAAAAAACATCCATTTTCAGCATATATTTAAGGAAAGACGACCGTGTCATAGGCACATTACCAATTGTATTCCGCATCCCAGGTGTTGAGAAGTACATGGATAACATTTGGGTTATACTATTTCATATTTATTAGTCGAGGGAAAATACAGCTCATGAGCTTTCAGCAACCCGTTGCTTCCTGCGTGCACTCCGACCTCCTGAACAGTTACATCTGAGACGAAGCTCAAACTTCTCTCAAATCTCCATCAATGGCTTCAGAATCAGCACCGCCCCCTCGCAGCGCTCCACCTGCGTGCTCTTCTACGGGCAAGGGCTGGCATTTCTTACACTGAGGACTGTGCTCAGACTGTCATATTCTGGGGCTCTGGGCTGCCAGTTCCTCCCAACTATCCCAAATGAGCATTTATTCCTTGTAATTTACGCTACAAATACTGAAAGTCTTGTAGCACAAAGTTTTTGTTAGAATTTCGTTTTCTAATATTCAAATAGATTTAGTGGTTAGCTACACAGAGCCCCACTTGCTTTTGATTCTGAATAGAGACACCATAGGAGAACAAAAAAAGATGGGATATCTTTAACCAGCATCTACTTTTTTTAAATCAATAGAAGCATATAGCTTAAGCTGTGGGATTTCAATCAGTTGTAATTTGCTAGGTCTCCATTTCTCTCCATCCCTTCTTGTTCATGAAACCTCCGCTACTGCAAATGTCTTACTCGAACAGATGTCCAAGTGCTCACTGTCTGCAGGCAGTCACGTTGACATTTACATTAGTAACAGACCACACAAGCCTGTTGAAGGGGCAATCAGCCATCCCTGCAGTGAGTTTGCTTTTAAACCACTCTTAATTTATCCTTTACAGCCACCACGTAAAAATAAAACTCCTCCTATGGAAGGTTTTCCTTTCTGACTAAAGTTAGTTATGTCCTCTACCCTCTTTCAATCATCAGAGAAGACAAGACCTTTAGATGTTGCACTTGAAATGGTACATTAAAAAAAAAAAAGTAATAAAAAAAATCGCACACTTGCAATTTATATACGAATATTCATACAGAACTGAGTAAAGCTCAACTTACCTTTTGTCCCAGGACAGACACTCTGCTCCAGTGATTCGTACTATCAGTCCAGCACATACGGGGACATTTCAGAGTAGCAGAGGCAGACACTGCCAAACAACTACTTAAGATGATTGAAAATGGAAGAGGTAACATTAAGAAATTGAAATTCCTGGTGTGTATTTGGCACTCTCTCTGCATACATTAAACAAGGTATTTTTCCTTTGCTTTTTACCATTTGTGTTAGAATTGTATTTCCCATCCTGACAGTTTCAAAATAAAAAGCAGAGGGCTTGTTTTTCATATAAAGATGTTGACTTTCAAGGAACAAAGCAGTCAAATTTGATTAACCTTACACACCTCCACATGGAGAGAGTTACCAGTGAGGAATCAATACAGGGATCTTTGAGTGTTATCTTCTTCCTGGGAATTTGTGCATCAGTTACTCTTTAATGCATTCTGATATATGTAGTCATACTTAAATATTTGGAATACAAATATTAAATGTACAAGGAAATACACTTAATATTTCTGTTCACTATAACAGACCCACCTAAGAAAACTGCTTTTAGAGTGGAGTATCATTCAGGAAAGCTTCACCTTCTCAAAAAGGATTGTACCAAATCATCTGTCCAAATAAAGTAACAAATAATGTATATCCACTTCTTTACAGCAAACAATTTAAAAACAATGATCTCTTGCTTAAAGAAAAATATCACCTGTGAGCTGGAATTATTTTTACGTCACTTATGTGTCAAATACTAAAATCCAGTTACTAGATTGAAGCACTGCTCTAGCCAACAGATTTTAATGATAACGAATATATATCAGTTTGTGAGGCGTGTGTCTCTCTCAAATGTTATTACAAAAAGGATCAGAGGTGGACAGTACATTACTCTGTTGATCCAAAACACAAAAGTGAAAGTGCTACTTCTAGTCCTAATCCCATTAAAAAAAAAAAAAAAAAGAAAAAAAAACAACAAAAAAACAACAAAAACCAAAACAAAACTAGTAGCAGTTCCTCAGTGCATGAATATTTGAATATTTTTTCCTTGTGCAAGTACTGGTCATCTAAAAACCCAAACCTGTATTCCTCCTGGTGGGTGTAAATCAAATCTACTTTTAAAAGTTCACAATGGGCTCTTCATGAATGCAAGTTTCCCACAAAACAGCATGCTGTTAAAAGTGTGCAACATGAAGGGAATGCCATCATGCTAGCTGAATGAGATTGGCAAAATAGAGTCCTCTTTTAGGTAAGGCAGGGATTTTAATACGTAATGAAAGTCAAAACGAGTCCTTCTGCAGCACAAACTGTTGCAGCTGTCTGTCCAAGCACCCTTCCATTTCTGTTTTCAGCATCTCGCAGAGTCCTTAAGTTATGCCATATATATGAAGGTGTTGATATCCGACTCATCTCTTCTGATATATTTGTGCTCTATAAGCCATTCAATTTGCTCCTTTATCATTTTCTTTTGTGGTAAGAACATGTTTTTCAATATTTCTACCAGTTCAGTCTGAAGCTGGGCATTAGTAATTTTCTTCCGCATTTTCATTATTTGGATGATAGCCTCCTGGTGGGAAACGAGAAAAAAAAATCTGAGATGTCTGGTGGAAGCGACAAAGTGAACACAACATTAATAAGGGGCTCTTGTTAAGGCAAGACAGCAAATAAATTTCTATTCTTCCCCAAAAATCAAATATAAAAACTATTTTGCCATCATAAATACTGCACTTAAGACACCTCAATTAAAACAAGGCAGGGCCCACCTCTGCTCTTGCTTACCTACTTCTGAAGTGAGGGCCAAATCTGAACCCACTAGAAATGAGACACGCTCTGAATGCAGCACTTTCCTTTTCACCTTCGTGAATTACAACCAGCCGCCCATGTTGACTATCACGATTACACTTCAGAATAAAGCAGTATAAAGATCTCCTGGGAGTTTCTATTCCCCCAGGCTTATAACAAAGTAAATAAAAATCAAGAACAGTGAGAACAACATGATAAGAACACTTTTTACTTGCAAGGTCAAACCATGGAGGTCAGTACCTTCTAAGTTGTGGCCAAGAATTTGACAGAACTCAAACCAAAGGAAACAGTGTACAAAAGGCTCGTTTAGGATAGGTTAAAAGCACGCTTGAAGTTATAAATCCATGAAGCAAATGGCTTTGAATTTGCCAATAATCAGGTACTAAGTGTAAGCCACACTCACTGCTATATTCCTTAGCCTAAGTAGAGACTGAACTGCCTTCACAGAGAAGCTGAACGAGCAACAGCATGAAGCGCGGGCAAGGTGCACGAGAAAGATGATGCTCCAGTCAATGGTGAGTCTGCAGAACTTTATATCTTGTGTAAGTTAGTCACTGAAACACAATGTTCGTTCACCTGTCCATTCTGAGCAGGTCATGGTTTCCAGGGTGACCTGAGACACTCCTTATGAATACCTTGTGAAACGCAAGTTTAGTATCAGGATGGCACTCGCAAGGAGTTCTCGTTCGGTAAGCACACGCAGGCATCAATCCTTTGGCTGAAAGAACGGCCAGGCTGTTAAGTGAGATGATACAGTTTGCAGCCTGGCTGGCCTGGAGTCTGATTGGACTGATCAGAAGACAGCTTCAATTTGGAGGTAAAATGGGATTTTGAGACTCCACTGCAAGCAAGGATCTGATGCCCAAAAATAAGCTGTTGAGAACTGTCAGCTCAAAAGGTTTGACATGACACCTGACTGAGAAAGGACAACGCACCACACAGCAGTCTGCACAGCCAAGACTTAAATACACACTTCCCCTCTCTCAAAAAGCCATGCTGCTATCACCGCAGTATGATCCCATCTCTGAGATTACCCTACTGTCTTCACAGAGAGAAGTCAAAAAGACCCGAATGGCGGCTCAGGTAAGTCAGCTTTACCCAGCACTACAGTTATGCTTCCACTACTTGCTTAATAGCTCTTCTGTCCTCTTTAAAAATTACCATCTCCTACATTAGAACAGAAGGCTGATAACTACACATGCACAAACACACACAAAATCTGCTCTTCACAAAGTATCAAAACCATATGTAGAAGTGCAAATGGGATTAAAAAGCATTCATTGCAGACACCAGCATTCAAACGTGGACAATAAGCAGTAGTGATAACACAACAAAATTTGTTGTGAAAAAAACTTGTTGTAATAAAAAAAAATAGGGTAATTTTATATTCCTCTGACACATCCTTACCTGGGTTCGTAATATTCTTAGCTGGACTATTCCTTCATTTTCCTCTTCTCGCATTCTCTCTGTGGTAAGCTGCAATCGACCAATCAAATTGATCTTGCCCCTTTTCTGAACTTTAGCGTTTTTTCTGAAAAAGTTGTATTGTATAAAAATAAGGCAAAAATACATTTTCAATGAAGGAATTCCTATTAAGCTTAAATTACAGCAGCAAAGAGTAC
Source organism: Penelope pileata (assembly GCA_013396635.1). NCBI lineage: Eukaryota > Metazoa > Chordata > Aves > Galliformes > Cracidae > Penelope > Penelope pileata. The sequence continues at coordinate 1,128,036 of WBMW01001134.1, read as the reverse complement.
CATCACGCATCGGATATTTATAGGCTGTAAGCATTGCAGGAGTGAGATAGCTGGCTGACAAATCAAAATTCAACGCCAATGCCAGTTCCTCCACGCAAAAAACCTCACCATGAATATACTAGCATTACGAAAACGTTCATCAGCTGAAGCTGACAGTGTCCAAAATTGAAAATTATAAGCACAGATTTCTAAAGAAATAAATTTCAGTTCAATTATGTATAACTAGGGTTCTTCAAAGGAGTTTTTACAACAACGTTCAGGAAATGGGACTAGTTCATTTTTCATCACAAGAACTGCCTGAATAGCATAAAAAAAAGAGGGGAAAAAACAGGCATGATAACAAATTTAGCAAAAAGCTGATGACATTCTTCAGTGGTCACCCCCAAAACTTCTGTGCAGCCTGTCTCTTCTGTCATGTGCTCGCATCATTTCCCAAAGCTTGCAATCCCGATGACAGGAACACACAAACCCTCGTGGCCCTGGGCAAGAAACTAAGCCCCAGGAGCAGCAGATTTGTCATCTTCCTATACAAAACCTCATGGGCTCATTAGTAACAGGAAGATGGCAGAGCTTCAAATTTTGCACCTCATCCCTAGGCATTTAAGAGATGTAACTTGACAGAAGTCAGCGCCATACAAACACAAACACTTGTCTGAAGGGGCTGCTGGAGGTCACCCCATTCAGCCACCTATCTGAAGCATGGCTCTCACTAACTGAAGGGAGGACAGGACAGCAAAGCCTGCCTCCAGCTGAACCTTGAGAACTTCCCTTGAGAACTTCCAAGGATGAAGGTTAAAGTGAATTCCTTTAATTATAAAATAGCACATTGTTATTTTCATTTTCAAACATCATCTTACATTAAACTGAACTCCTGGTTCACCGAGAAGAGGGTTCCTTCTGTAAAGTCTTTGGGTGAATTGACTTGAGGTTCATACAATAAAACCTGACGTTTCAGCTTTGGAAATGCTACAAGAGACTACAGAGAAAAAGGGGGGAAAAAGAATGAAAATAAAACACCAGACTTTCTACATGGAAACAATTACTATTTAAGAACATAGCTCGCTGCCGTGCAGACCGTAGTGGAGGAACCACGTAGCCTTGTTTGAAGGTGCTAGGGGCAACACAAAGACACGAGTAAAACCAGGGATGGGATATAGCTTACCAAACCTCTTTCTGCAATGAGTTAGTATAAATAAAATAATACAAAGAAATAAAGTGCTCAAACTCATGGCTACAGAAGTATCTTGTGCTGTTAAGTCTGATTTACGTGATTTTTCATTTGTGAGCTAAATTATTAAAAGACTGGTAAAGCAAACACTGCAGTTATTCTTTAGCAACATACATTTATCAAGTGTTCCTAGAATTAGGCCAGTCCCACTCCACAAACCACAATCACAACTGTGTGCTTTAGGCAGTATGTGGTCAGAAAGATCTTGCTGTTTCCAAAAGTTTATGTTACATAATTCTGAGAATAGAGAACACGTGAATGTAAAGGCTGTGGGCGCTCAACAGTAGTGCAAGGAGGCAGCATCGCAACAAATTAATTAGGAAGGAAGGTGTTCACATTTCAGTTTTGAAGGGTTATCTGTCAGCACTTCAAAAATACTAATCCTGTACTTCAGAGTACAAAAATCAGGAAGAAATCTGTTTCAAGTGAAAGGGAAATACCCATAAAGTCCTCCTAAGTTCTGCATCAGGGAGTTCAGTTGCCAGTTTAAGATTTTCAAAGCTGATCTTCTCTCTGGGTCTTTGGTTCCATGCAAACAGCACAGCTAGCTGAAATGTTGTTACCTCCAAGTCATACTGGCCAACCTCATTCTTAAATGTTATCTGTGAACACAACGAGAAGTTTGCTTAAAAGACTTTCTGGAGAACAAGCTTTCTCGCGACTACAAACACAGAGAAAGTACAGTCACTGAGACTGAAGCACCAAAACCTATACACTTACAATTCCATTGGACATGAGGTGGTGCCAATGCAGTTTTCTACCACTGTGATTCTTTTTATAGAATTCTTCAACTTCTGGGATGAGATCTTCTAATTCCGTGGGCAGTGAGACAAATACTTTCTCAGAACTACGGGACCAGGCACCAGCATTTAAAATTTTAATGTTCACAGAGTCAGCTGTAAGACAATACCGGATTATATGAATCTGCAGGTACAACAGACAGACAAACAGAATGCATTTTTTTCCTACTCTAAGTACAATTAAGAAGGACTGAATTTTCAGGAAGTAGTAAGGTGTCCACCTATCTAAACATTAACGTACTCTATTTATGGACCAGTGGCTGTCTGCCAGCAATACTGATTGAAACCTCTGCTTTTTTGGCTTGCCTCTGCAGAGCTCCGTAAGCACTGATGCAGCTTTACAGCTGACGTGGGTAAGCACTACTCCAGGGTTTTCGGCAGTGGCAGGCCTAAAGCTGGATGTTCTCCAGCCTCTCCTCAGTGAAATTTGATCTCAAATGTGATTTGAACTCTGTGCACCCATCTCTCCTACCGGCAGGAGAAGGAAGAGCACAGCATGAAGCACTCAGGAAGAATGAGGAGGGCATAAAAGAAGCACTCACCTTGTTGAGAGGGATTCAAGCCCTATTTGGAATTTAGCTACAGTTAGGGAGTCTGTATCTAGAAGATATACACAGTAACTCCTAGAATGATATAGCTCAAGGGTCAGCCTTAAGAAAAGTCTACCCAGAGAGTACAGACAAAACAACCCAGGGGTAGCAGTGCCCTGCAGACTGTTCAGCCTGAGGTTGATGTAATTTTTAACTCAAGAATCAACAGAATTATCTTCCAGCACAAGAAATTAAAAACAGCAAATAATCTGAAAACAATACCTGGCAAAGCAAGTTTATTATTTTTGTGCATTTCTTTGAAGGCCTGGTTCAAGTCTTCAGATACTTTGATATCCTGGAACATTCTAGCCAACTTGTTTACATAGTCTGCTGGCATACCCACTTCCTGCATAAACAAACAGAACACTAAACTATGACATAGACTAAGAACAAAAAACTTCATTTTTGAAATAATAAACTCAAAAACGAAAGAAGAGCAGTAAAGCACATGGACAGCATCACTTTATTAAAACAAACTTCACTGTGACATGAAAAGGTTCTCTGGATGTATCACAAGTAGTTCCCCTTAAGGACATGCAATGATTCTTTTAAAGAAATCCAGGTGTGTAAGAACATATGCATGCGTTAAGGAATAAATGAATTAAGGCATTCAAATAATATTCTAATTGACATTAAATTTCACAATCATTTACATACCTAACCAACAAGTACACCGCATTTTGCTCATTTGCATAGGGAAAATATGAAGCCTACAGATAATCATACACGAAACATTTCAAAAACTATCATTATCACTATTAGGATCAACATTTCTCTTTGAAAAGAGCTGAACTGTTTTACTTTCACAAAGTATCATCATAAAACGGAAGCCTAAGATGACCTACATGGACTATGATTTAAAACAAAACTCACCGAAGCGAGGAGTGGGAACTAGAGTTTAAGAGAGGGAATCAATACCACAAGCAAGAGGAACAACCAAGTACAGAAAGACATCAGGCTACTTACTCTGAGCCACTCCACCATATTCTCCTCGATCTCACTGTCAGCTGATATATCTAATATCAGGCGCCTTGTTAAGTGAGCTTTGTGATACCGCATGAAAACATCTTTATTCTGTACATATTTAAGTACCAAAAGCTGTCAAAAAAAAGATTTTAATATACTTATTTGCACTGTCAATCAGACAAGTCTTTAAATGCCCATCTCATGCCACGGCAGACTAAGTAGAAAAAGGCTACTTAAGGCTGCCCTAAGAGCACCGGTGCTATACTACTACAGCCATCAGCTTTGAGCCTTTTATAATATCACATCTCCCATTTGCTCATCTGTCAGCCATCAAGGAGCTTCTCTTAAATCAGAGAAGACATTAACAGGAGCATGAAAAAGTATCCTGTATGATTTTCTATACTAACATTCATCACTGGAACACACTGCAGTTTGATACAGGCAATACTTCAGCATATTAATTTTGTGAAGCGACAACACAGATATGAAACACTGCATAGTTAACAAGATACAATCACACACCTCATGATACAAAACTCTTTTCTCTACTGCTATACTTCGAATACTATTTGTGAAGATTAAGGCCTTTACCCACGTCAGGAAATAAAACAACCAAATCCATTCTTCAGACCACTAATCAAGTAGAAGAAAGCAAGAACATACCACTTCCTTAAGCTTTGCTTCAATTTCTTCAGAGGTTAGTTTTTTGCTTAGTGGTGTTTTTCTTAGCAACATGTCACAGTAATTAGCAAGAAGCTCAGGGCATTTGGATTCAGGCTGTGTTTTCAATCCAACGCTAAATAAAGGAAGAAGAACACATCTTCAAACTGAAGAGAACCCTGCCATTCCGGCACAGCTGCACTGTGAACAAGACAGACCACGCGCTCCCCATCCCCTCGGGAGGGCCCCTAGTGGTGAATTCCATTGGCACACTCATGAAACAACTCCCTTTTCTTCTTGGAAGAACAAATACTATTAAATGTTTTCAGACAGCTTCTACAGCTTGGTCATTCCAACTGCTTTTAATTTTAGAACTCTGTGTGTATGATTACATTCAAACTGCAGTTTTAAACAAACAAATATTTCATAGTAGTGAGAATTCCAGTAAAGAATTAACAGATGCCACAGTGAAACGTTTCACTCATCTTGTCAGGTTGGTCTCTCAACAAGCCCCAAGAAAACTTCCTGCAGTGCACGTTGCAGAAGGCAAAACCTGGCACATCTATCATGTAGCAACGTAATCTATTTTATAACAGGCAGAAACAGCAAGCTAACAGCTGGGAGATTAAGCACAGGCTGAAGCTGAATAAGGAGGTGCAGCAGACAGAGGGTGGTTCTTCAAAAGGCCTGCAATCACAAGGCTGTGTTCTAAACCTGCATCCAGGCTGTTCAACAGAACTGTGCCAATGACCAATCCCTGCTCCTGAAGTCAGGTGGCACCAACTTGATTTCTAGTCTCAAATTGTTAGGGTCAACATTCTCTGGAAAAGATTCTCTTCAAAAAGTAAAGGCAGTGAGTACAGTTAAGAAGCTGTGGGGATGCTCAGGAATCCAGCACTTGCTCATTCTCTCACCCTTGGTTACCACCTACAGTAGATGGCTGTTAAAACCCTTTGGACAATGCATCCTTTTTGGCTCATGCAGCAGCTTGCAGGCTGCTGGCTGCTGCCTACGAGCACTTGGAGTAAAAGCAGATCACTGATCTTTTGGTTATTACAAGAGAGTCCTTTAACTGACGTAGACTGACGTTTCTAAACAGAAGTCTTCAAGATTCTGACAACCCCAAAAAATTTAACAAATGCCACATTCTGAGGCTGAACTTAATGGCACAAATTAAGCAGGATGAAGTCTAATTTAGTTAGACAGACTGCATATATGGGTAGCTCAAAAGAGCTTGGGAAGAATGCTGAACAGAAGACCACTGTGCCATCGCAGTGATCTTGAGGAGATCACTAGCAAGTTTATTTTTTAGGATTCAATTACAGTTTTAACAAGGCACTGATTTGCATACTCCCATGGGAAATTTAAACATTAGCACAGACATAGAGAAACTTCTGCCTTGCCTATATCTGTACAAAGTATGCAAAGCAGGAATCCCGTCCTTTGTTAGGAGTTCTTCCAGTAATGAAACCAGCAAGGCTAATCCCCATCCAGGCTTCCTCTTAGTCCAGAAGCAAGCAGTGCAAGAACCGTGCCACCTAGACATGGTGCTGGGCACCCTGCTCTGGGGGTTCCTGCTGGAGCAGGGGTTGGATCAGGTGGTCCCTGCCAACCTCAACCATTCTGTGACTCCGTGAACAAAAATATTGAATAAACATCTATGCCCACCCTCCCCTAACTCTCACATGTAGAGCTTCGTTATGTCTTTCCCCTAGGAAAAAGACAAATTGGGACCTTTTAGGTAAATTAAATTGATGACTATTTATCTTGAAAAATGAAACATCTGATAAATTGGGAATGGAACATAGATTTCATCAGTACCAGAAAAAGCAGAGAATCATTTCAACTGGTACAATTGTCTTGTGAGAAAGTAGGCTTATCTTACCCATGGCTCTTAGAGAACTTACACTGGCTTGCCACAGAACGCACGAAATTTTGTGCGCCCTGCTAATATTCCATAAATAGACCAGACACCCAGTTTCTGACAAAATGCTAGTGAATAAATTAAGGGCACCTCTGAAACTCATGCTGGCTTTATTTATTTATTTATTTAATAATGATCTTGAAGCTAGAAGCTATAACAATGCGCTAACTCATACTCTAACCAACATGAGATCAATGTGGATCCAGGTCTCCTGTTGCCTGGCTTTTCCCAAGCCGGAACTGTCTCCTTCAGCCTTTCATCTATCTGTGCTCTTATTTTCATAAAAGGTGTAGAAATTGGAGATGTGCACCCTTCAGCTAATTTCAGTAAGATTGGACAAATTAGAAGATTGGACTAGTTTAGAAGTTATGTGAAAGGGGAGCTGCCAGCCCAGCCACACAAGCTTTGTTTCTGCAGTAAGTGAGACTACAAACTCTACATAAGAAATCCCAACCACGTAGATTCCTACTCAGGTAGCACACCACATGTTAAATCTCAACAATCAGCTGACCAACTTCTACCTCCTCTGGGCTGAGCTAAGAGTAGCTACCCTAAGCATGCTTTTTCTTCTCAAGCGCACAGGTCAGCTTAATCTTCTACTGAAAGCTGTTCAAACTAACCTGGTTAACTTTGCACTGAAACAAAGAAAGAAAACCCACCCAGGTCACACACACAGCTGGCACCAGAGGAGGTGGCTGCTGCCTCAGTTTTCAAGCACTTCTACAGCTCAGTTTTTTGGAAGAAATAATTCAGGAAGATGTTACTAAATTCAACTAACAAATGGACTCATTGCTCTACTACAAAACAATAGATCCACAATCACTGCAAACAAAGCTGTTTAAACAAGCTGCCAGTCACTGATCTGCTGCCACATGAAGAGCATCTTAACACAATTTGATAATCAGTCTGAAATTCCATAATACAAAGAACACATGGCACTTTTAAATGCAGCATTACCTCTTAAACGCATTTAAAAACAGAAGCTCGGTCTTGAACAAGTTAAAAACCAAACCCTGACTCACATTAAAGTTTATATGGCTTACCCCTTTTGCTTCAATGGCAATTCAAGTTTAAATATCGTAGCATCATTCACAACTGCTTTGTATGCCTAAGACAAATAATCACAGATTATTAGTGTTTCACTCAATTTCTCTCCTTAATGTATGAATCACAAAAGTTTTATCTTTCTTTTTAGGTTACTGAAAAAAGAAATTAATCTAATTCTTTCACTAGCTCCAAGTTTACAGATTTGATTTTCAATATGAGAGTTCAAATTCTATGACTCAGTTTTCCATTAACAGATGTTTTACTTTTTTCTCTTTTCCATTAACACACTGCTTCAAAAAACAACTTAGGAAGGGATTGCATGGAACGGGCTGCATACCTGAAATCATGGGACTATACCTAAATACATAGTAAATTCTAAACATAAATATATTGCTGCATCAGACAAAAACTTAAAGGTGCTCAAAAATTAGATCTTTTAATCTACAATATTTCAAAGTTATACACAAATGTAACTTCATGCATTATTACAATACAAACTGCCAACAATTGATTAGTTTTCAAGTTTCATCAATGTCCATGCATTTATCAGAATAAAAGCAGCTTCTAGATATAGCAAGGAAGAGTCACAGGGATTTGAGAGACATCATAATATGATTTTCAACAACTCTAAAAACAGCTGAAAAAAAGCAACCAGTGAAAATACTTACCTTATCTCTTGCAGTAAGAAATCTGGGATCATCTTGAAAAGCTTCTTTAACCAATTTACTAAATCGATTAAATAGCGTAAGCAATTGCTCTACATATTTCTCAGAATCCTAAAAAGGCAAAAATCAAACAAATAAAAAAACAGATCTCATAGAAGTTAGTGTGAGCTTACATACAATTCTCTGATCCGCAACAACACTGTCTCCTCAAGCCTGCATGACTATGAAGGAGCATTTTGCTTTTATTCCCTGTACCTAGGAGCTTTACAACACATAAGCCTCAACACAGACATTCAGGATAATGTTTCCTACATACAAAAATAAATACAGAAAGAAAATATATAAATCTAAAATACTGTATAACTTTCAAAAGAAAAAAAAAAAAGTTTGCAAGGACCAACAAAGGGAACATCCCAACTGCTGCAAATACCCATGCCTCCTAGATCCAGAGGAAAAGATGGTAAAAAGTTGAAAAAGAATAGTGGAAAACCAACCTTGTAAAATTTCCACCCTTAGAACTACACTTAAATTGGTGGTTGAAAGTAAATCTCAAATTTCATCAGGAACTTAGAACTTTGGGAAAATTGATTATGACTTTTTAATCCTAGCTTATATGTACCCTCTGCATTTAATTTATAATATTTTTTTCAATGAATTTACTCGTTTTTAAAACAACAACTGAAAATGCAAGGAATTAAAAAAATATATTCTAAGAATATTGCAAAGTTTTTATGCTTAGACAGAGAATCTTCAAAAATCATTTCCACTTGCGTATGACCCATAGTTAGAGCATGCAACTTTTGCAAGTGTTTTTTTAAAGCAATACACTTACAGTAGTAATAGTTTCAGCAGCTGCTACCATATCTGCAAGTCCAGCACTAACAATATGTTCTTCCAAGTCTTTCAGCATGGGCTCTATCCCATTCGGAACTTTATCCATCAATGAAAACATTAAATGCAACTCTGAAAGATACAAATATGGATAAAGTCACAGAGCACAAACCTTTGTTAAAAATAACAACAAAACACAGAAGTGCTGCATTTCTATGAAGGATGTTTCAAGTGGGACACTGAATATTTAAGGAATAGATAATCTAATCAAGCTCTTAAGAAGGAAAAATGTTTTGAAGACTGTTAGGTCTGAGCCCACAAGGATATTCTTCTGAAGGTAAAAAGAAATGATTTGTAAGGCTGTACTTGCTTATGCATCTAATATCACAAACTTGAATAAAAAACACTGAAGTCAATGGCAATTTAAATTAAATCAAGGTTCTCAGTATAAATGCCTTAAAACCTCTGGCAAAAAATTGATCTCTTTCAGCTGGAAGCATACAAGAGTTTACACGTGAAATCATATGGATTTAAGATTTTTCTTTCAAAATTAAAGCCAAACAGAGCTCTGTGTATCCTCCACTACAACCTACAATGTTTCAACTACAAGTGTACCAAAGTCTGAAGTAATTGTAACTGATGAAGGTAAACAGCCCTTTCCCCCCAGAGACTTCAGTTCTTCTGAAAGTTACCAGTTCAAGGACTTTAGAAACTGACACAGTGTATTTATCTACTTTCTCTGAAGTTATTTTAGCACTACTAACAGGAAGTAGTGAACCGCCAATAATCACCTCCAGAAAGCTGGCCACAACAGAACACTTGGGTTAAGGTCATTTTGGAGAGACCACAGAGGTTTGGACTAGACCTAGCCAAGTTCTCTTATTAGTGAAGTAGAAAGAATTGATCATAGGCTTTGATTCTTTTTTGGATGGAAAAATGAAAGAGTTTCTTAGTTTCTCAATGCCATATCTACTGTGAAAGAAGTCAAAAGTCAGATGCTCTGTCTGTGCCTTCTACTGTGCAATACTTCTGTCAGCAACATCTGCAAGATCCTATTGCCACAGAGAATGAAACGTTATCAACTTCCGTATCCCAACAACTGCTGCAGAACCAAACAGAAAAGCCAAAAACCTTTTTAGAGCATAAAAACAGAAATTAAGGAAAGAAAACCAACAACAACCTTGAAAAAGAACTTGCACTGCAACTAGAGACAATTCATAATGGGCCAAACAATGGGATTTCAAAAATCAGCAGAAAATTGAGTCAGATGCACTCCATGCAATTCAGATGTACTGTAAGCGATGGCAACACTATACTACACAGGGACACAGGGCAAATCCAAAAAGCTCACTCGACTTTTATTTGATCTTTTCATCTGTAGTTTAAAACAAGGTGGGAAGGGGAAAGAGATGCAAAAACAAACAAACAAAAAAATGGTGGTGGGGAAAGAAATTAAACGGTACTACAACTGTTTCTGTTATATAGTGATCATATGAATAATCTGGAGAAAAAAAATCAGTGGTCTCTTGTAACAGAGTGGCTGAGGAAGACTTCAGAGTCTTCAAAGACAGATTTCAAAGCTAAAAGAAAAGGAACATTTTAATGAAGCCTCTCTCAGAATGAATGCATTATGAAAACAAAAGGTAAAGAAATCCATATTTTTGTTCTTGGAGGCACTTCAAGAAGTTCCATTTCATTTTGTATTTATAAAAGACAAGTTTAGTTTATATTTCTATCATGAAAAACTTCAATAATAAAATTGAGGCCTCCCATAATACCGTAAGTGAACAAAAAGACACTGGGATGATTCTAAAGAGTTGTGACAAGTTGTGACATATTTGACAGTTTTAAGCGGAAAGCTTTACACCTTCCTTCCTTTGCAGAGCATGTAAATGTTAAATACTTCATGTAACAGAGTATTTATTTCACAGCAGTGCCCGGCTCACAGCCAAAAACCCAGCCCTTTGGTGACAGATGTTGTTCAATAAAAACAAAAATTTTCTGTTCTTCAGGGCAACTAACATCAGACAGACACACGTGTAAGTGCAGTCCAGCGGAGGATACTATTGGATGTATCTATCACTCTGTATAGTTCTAGTCTTTAAATGTTTAATCATCTGCATCCTTCACTAAAGCATTTTAAACAGCATAATATAGGTCTAGGAAAAAAAAAAAAAAGAGAGATGCTTGAGTTCTCATACAGCAAACATAAACAGAAGCATTTTGCAACCAAGCAGTATCACAGGGCAGAGGCAGCCACAAGGAAAGAGGACTGTGGGAATATTCCAACAAGTTTCTAAAGAAAAATGCTTTGGATGCTACAGATGAAATCTTCTGAAGCTCTTCATTTAAATAAATCTCCTGTATTCTCCTGAAGGCTGTAACCTATACTCACACAAAGTTTTGTGGCTTTCTAGATTTAGCTTTGGACCACTGCCAGAAACCATGCTGCTACACACACAGATCAGTATGACATAGCTTTGAGGGCAAACATTCTCTGAAATGCTGCCTTCACAAATACTTCCTACACCATTTTATATTATACAAAAAACAAACAAAAAAAAAAAAAAAAAAAAAAACAGTTCTCACATTTGCACAGAAGTGAAGAAATCATATAGATATTAATAAATATTCACTCTCTGCAGGATATTGAGCCTTCAAAAGTCATTAGCCTGATTCCAGCTTGATTTTTGTCATTTTAATGATTTATCTAGCTCATTTTTATCATACGGGACCAATTCAAAACTTTTGAACTCTAACCTCCCACTTACTGGGACCAGAGCTACAAAGCCTTCTGAAAACTTCAAGGCATACGGAACTAACTTTCAGCATTCACAGTTGCATACAATGGCAGAGATTTGGTTCATTGACCTATTGGTCTTGTATCAATGATCAGAATAAGAAAAATACCTGTTTTTCAGAAAAACAACTCTGAAAAGAGATACTTTTTTTGAGGGGGGGAGGGGGGAGTGTAACATGAGA
>WBMW01001134.1:1081368-1096525 GCA_013396635.1 Penelope pileata | reverse complement strand
AGCTGGGTTTGTTCAGCCTGGAGAACAGAAGGCTGTGGGGAGACCTCACTGCAGCCTTCCAGTATTTAAACGAAGCTTAGGAGGGAGACCGACTTTTTACACAGTCTGATAGTGACAGGACAAGGGGGAATGGCATTAAACTAGAGGTGGAGAGTTTTAGGTTAGATGTTAGGAGGAAATTCTTTACTCAGAGGGCGGTGAGGCACTGGCACAGCTGCCCAGAGAGCTGTGGGTGCCCCATCCCTGGAGGTGCCCAAGGCCAGGTTGGATGGGCCCTGGGCAGCCTGAGCTGGTGGGGGGCAGCCCTGCCCATGGCAGGGGGTTGGGACTGGGTGGACTGTAAGGTCCCTTCCAACCCAAATCATTCTGTGGTTCTATGACTCTGTGAAAGAACTGGGGGAGCTAGAGCAGAAACTGTGGGAAGGGACAGACTTGTTTTGAAATTGTTAGCTGCAGGCCTGTCCTCCTAAAATGATAGAATGTAACAGAATGAAATATTTAATTTGGAAAGGACCTTCAAAGATCGTCCAGTCCAACTGCCTGACAGCTTCAAGGCTCAACAAAATGTATAGCATATTACCAAGGGTACTGTCCAAATACTTTTTGAACACCAACAGGCATGGGGCATCAAAACCTCTCTAGGAATCCTGTTGCAGCGTTTCACCACCCTCGCACAAATTATTTTTTTAAGGCCCAGTCTGACCCTCCCCTGATGCAGCTCTGTGCCTCTCCCAGGAGCACAGCCCGGCACCTCCCTCTGCTTCCCGTCCTCAGGAGCTGCTGAGAGCAGTGGGGCCACCTCGGCCTCTTCTCCAGGCTGGGCAGCCCAGGTGCGCTCAGCCTCTCCTCACAGGACATGCCTCCAGCCCTGGTAACAGCTGTGTTGCCCTCCTATGGATGCGTTCAAGGACCTTACCATCCTTTTTGTGTTGCAAGGCCCAGAATTGCACACAGTACTCAAGGTGAGGCCACACCAACACTAGATATAACTGGATATATCAGCTGGTGCTGACGGCCAATGGCCTCAATCTGTCTTGATCCCTCTACAAGGCATCATTATCCCTCCTCCCCTCCTTATTTCTATCATTTTTTTCTCAGCTGCCAGGAGGAACACAGATGAGTTCCTGGCCAGAAGGGCAGTGGCATTACTGACGCGAGGGGCAGGTGCTCACAGCACCATTGGGGTCAGAGTTGTGCGCAGGGCAAAAGGTGCCTCAGGTATGGCCTGAGCCATCAAGCTCTGGGCCCCTCTCCTGGCTGTTAACAAACATAGCTTTGCTCTCCGAGGCGATCTGTTTCTCCTGGGCAAATAGGAAGCACAGTGCTCTCTTAGTCTTTTCTGGGGCATACAATGAAGGACGTGATGTGAAGATAATCTTTTACTGTGAAGTGTAGTGACCCTAAGGTGTTAGCTCTATAGAAAAGCTGTAAGAAAATATTCAACAAATCTATGCTCTATGAAAATTTAGATAATGTTGACTAAATAAGCCTGCAGCTTTATTAGAATTAATAAATAGCCTAATTAAGGCCTTCTCTTAACTGAGAAGTAACATGGAGGTACTGAAGACATTCCTGTTTTGACAAAATATCTGGTTTCTGAATGCTTCAATCTTTAACTTTTTCCTTTTCTGTTATTAAATACTGTGTATTATATGAAATAAATATATCTTACATGTAAGTATACATGCAATATTCTCTTCAATATCTTCATCAATGACATCAGTGATGGGATTGAGTACATCCTCAGCAAGTTTGCCGACGACACCAAGCTGAGTGGTGCAGTTGATACGTTAGAAGGAAGGGATGCCATCCAGAGGGACCCTGATAAACTTGAAAGGTGGGCCCGTGTGAACCTCATGAGGTTCAACACTGCAAAGTGCAAGTGGGGGTCCTGGGCAACCTGGCCTAACACCAGATCTGGAGGTTGGTGGCCCTGCCTGTGGCAGGGGGGTTGGAACCTGATGATCCTTGGGGTCCCTTCCAACCCGGGCCATTCCATGATTCTATGAATATTCCTCATATAAATAATGCAATTGTACGGTTGTCTGTATAGTACGTAATTGGACAATACAGATCGAAGTGTATTATGTGCTGTCCATTGTGTACCTATTCCACAACAGATGTTCTGAGCTCTCTGGTGAGGTCAGTAAGATGTGTGCATCGTGTATGTGAGCATCAGCCACAGCACAAACATTACTTTACAGGTGCCTCGGTCTGCAGACCTGAGAAGCTGAGACACAGGCAGGCATTCTACAGGCTGTGACATGGAGGCAGACATTTCTGGAGCCACTGTTCCAAGAACTGGTTTGTTCTCTTTTCCTCAAGCTGTTTCCAATTATTTGAGATTTGTTTTTTTCTTTCAGTTTCTATCACATCTATTAATTTGTAAGTATATCCTTGCTATTAATGCCACAATTTGGTGATGTTTTTCAGCTGCTTTTGAGAAAGAAATTGGACATCATTTAGCCAGAAAATAAACCAGAAATAATAGTCTGTAGAGAACTTCATCTCAGTTCTCTCTGGTGCAAAAACCACAATGCAAATCATTAGAATTTTATAACTGCAAATTTTGCTTAGCCAGCATCTGAGCTAAAAGAAGTTGGGCTGTTACATAACACTAAGTTTTGAAGTGCTTTATTTCTTGATGTGACTTGCATGTTATATGTAAGACCAAGATGTCCTTTACTGTATCATTCACCCTTGCTTATTTGTTTATTTTTTTAAGCTACGTTTGTTTCTTTAAGGCTATCTCTAAGTTCAGCCTTAGCAGGGTGTCTAGATGAATACTGCCAGTGGGGCACGAGAGCTCAGACATGTGGCAGGGGCTCAGGCTTGGGCACAAGCAGGTACATGGGCATGGGCAGGAGCCTGCACAGTTCCTCCCTGCTTTCCTTTCCATCCACCTCACTGATGGATTTCTCCATATTTGCACTTTTCATGCAAACCCACTCTTGCACAAAAATGTAGGAGAGAGGCACAACAGCAATTAAGTACCTTCCATGGTCTTATCTGTTCTAGGTAACCCTAGAAGTTCTGTCTCCATTGCTGTCACATCCACGCAGTTGGTCTGGAAGGAGCAGTGATGAAAGTACTGAGCACACAGCCTGTGTGCTGCACCCTGCCCTGATCTGCTCCCGTGCAGTAGCTGTGAGCAGTGCCAGCCAAGGAATGAGGAACACTCGAGCAACTGAGAAGCTCTGAGACAAGGGGAGAACAGTGCTTTTTACTAATATTAAAAATAATGTTCATTTCATTTCACATGACTTACGTAATGACTGCAAATTTTTTTCTGAAGATCTGTGCGTTATTTTCTGGGAAGTAAAGATGTCTATGAGCCTCAAGACTCTGCAGTATCTTAGTACCACTTTGGGGCACTTTGAAAGTACGAAGTGTTACATAATCTTGTCTTATTTGCTTTAACTCTACTGCAAATGGACTAATATTACATTCAGATGGTAATGAAGATATTAATTTATGATTAATATATGGTGGTACATTGGTCTACAGCTTTATATCCTTTGCATAGATTGTAAGGGACAGAGTGAATGACACTTAATCCCAAAGCTGTGGGTTCAAAGTGATTTGCAAGTGACAGCTTGCTAAGATTGGGATGATCAGTGAAATGAATACCCTGTGTAATATCCTAGATGGCTTGGAGTGAATTGAGCTCTGGGGCAAATCTGCGGACTCTGGGTCGCATCAGAGAGAAATATACACTGCTATGTTCTCATCTAATTCCCTGAAACATATTTCCTTCTAATTTTCACTTAGTTTGTGCTGGAAATAAGCATTTGATGGGTGATTAGTCAGTTTGGACTCCACTCGAACTAGAGATGTTCAGTAGGGATACTAAATCTCATGTTCTCTCCTTCAGTGGGAAAGCCTACTTGATTGCTGCAGTGGGCAGTCACAGCCCTTGGCCCGACCTGTGCCATGACAGTCTCTGAAGATGATTCTTTTAAAATGGCAAGGACATACAGACACCTGTGCCTGTAGCTGAAAAAAGCAGCACTGTCAGTGACCAAACTTTTCACATGAAATTTCCTCTGTGTTTGTTTCTATTTTAACAAGAAAGCAAATACTTTTATTTCTGGTACTTACTACCTGGGCTTCATGTCATCCTTTCAGCCAATTACAATTGAAATGGAAAAATTGGCTGCTGGTGGGAGTTGAGATTATTATTGTTGTTTTCACTTAACATCATTTGAGATTTTGGTATCTTAGCACCACCAGAAATAAATGCCTATCCTGTGATCTCAGGATGACCTGGTTGTTCTTAAGCCAACATCGTCCTTTAGATTAAATAACGAGGATGAGAGGTAATGGCCTTAAGTTGAGGCAGGGGAGATTCAGGTTGGATGTTAAGAAAAATTTCTTCTCGGAAAGAATGGTAATGCCCTGAAATGGCTGCCCAGGAAAGTGATGGAGTCACCGTCCCTGGAGGTGTTCAAGAAACGTGGAGGTGGGGCACGGAGGGACATGGGTTAGTGGGCACGGTGGTGATGGGTTGACGGTTGAACTGGATGATCTTAGTGGTCTTTTCCAACCTTAATGATTCTATGTTTTTCTCTCCCTGTTGTTTATTCTTCTCTGATACAGTTAGACAACGGTGCTATTCCCTCTCAGCTTACTTAGTGGAAAACTTTGTGCTTTTTGCCCTAAGTCCCACTGAAGATGAGGTCGAGGGCTGCAGAGCTGCCATTTGCTGAACCTGTAGCAAGGCTTTGCTGAGGCTGGGTTCTGCCTGGGACAGGGAGAAGCATGTGATGAGCGCTAGACAAAATGCAGCCATTGCTCCATGCTCCATCACAGAGCCACAGAGCACCGCGGTGGAGAATTACATTGGATCTACATTTTCCTCTCCTAGCCTTTTTTGGAGAGATAGAAATTTACTGTTTCACTCAATGCTCTCAGGGAGTTAGAATTTGTGAAGCACAGTGGATGCAAGAGGATTTAGCATGAAAAGTTATCATTTCATGCGCTGCTTTTCTGACACTTGCTTACATATGCAACCCCTTTTCGGTGCTCAGTGAGCTCTGTCTCCTTTGTTTTAAAAATTCTCTGGGAAGCAGACACTGTTTTCCACAGGGAACTGGGCAGAGAAAGGTCCCAATAAAACAAACGGTGTTGCTGTTTCAGTAGTCTGGCTGACTGGGACTGAGACTTAAGGCTTCTAAGCTTATGCCTTGGCACAGCTTTTTCTTTCATTGCGTTTAACACCGGCCATACATCAGGAAAATGACAAAAATGATCTGCATGAAGGGGGCTTTTTTTCACCTGAATAATAAGAAATAATTATTTTAAAATAGGAAAATAATGTAAAATGTGACCAAATAGCTAAACTATTTGCTTGGCTTTGAAAACAACCAAAACTGAGAATTCTCAAAAGTGCTGCAGAGGAGTGCCAGCCCTGCCAGCATTTTATTACTAGGATTGTAATGAATTGTTATGAATATTTCATAAATGAAAAGTATGAAATATTTTCCATAATTCCTCCCTTTAGTCTCAGTACCTTGATGCTTACTTTTAGAATCTCAGAGGTTGTTGCTATCGCCCCATTCACTGTCACTCCTTAGTGCCAAATAGAGCTTCTGGTGTTCCTTCCTTTAAAGAAGACCTGCAGGGGAGATGATGAAATTGGGATAAGTCTGCAAGGTGGATGCTGTGTCCTCCTAGATTTGTCCCCAACCGCTCCCCCGTGGCTGTCCCACTGGGTTGACTGGTCCTCGGGGAGCAGCAGGGTGGTGGATTCAGCAGCCCGTGGCTCTGGGCCAACTCCAGATCTTCGGCACTTCCCTTCATTGCATCCGCAGTCCCACAACAATTATGGAAATTTCTGTAGTGTCTTAAGGGTTCTGGCAATGCTCAGTCTCATTGCTCCCTCTGGGATGGGCAGGGATGGAGGAGGTGATCTGTGTCTTCCTTTCCATCCTTATCTGGTGCATTCATTTCCCAGACGGCCAGTCCTGGCCAGTTTATTGTTACGGGAGACTTGGTCTGTCCCTTCACAATTTTTGTAAAGCAAGAAAAATCTGTTTTTACACAAGCAGATTTGAAGCCATAGCAGCTAGGAATCAGAGGGAATAAACTACGGCTGAAACTTCAGCTTGTTTACCCAGGCACTGATTTCATTTACAGTGCATGTAACTTCTTGTTGTTCTACTCTCAGGTTTCTGTAGAAGCCCTCTGCCTGCAAGGTGGGCTGTTAGCAGCCTGTGAAGGTGGTGGGGGTTATTTTTAGTTTGCTGTGCCCTTGCAGGCTGTGCCATGGCTGGAGGCCAGTGTCAGCTGCTCCCCAGCTCTGCTCCTGCCTGGGGGATGGCGCGCGCAGTGCCAGCCTGAGATGTGACCGTCTCTACAAAACGAGTGGAGGAGATACTTCTGAAGACACTGATCCATTTTAGCAGCTTTGGATCTGGACTTTGGATTCTTCAGTTGTGAGTTTAGATTAAAGTTTGCCTACCCCTACACGAAGGCCTGCTGCTCCCTGTTCCTGTCAGGCCCTTGGGGTGATGGGCAGTTGTGGGGAAATGCCATTCAAGTGCTGCACTGGTGGCTGCATTGAACAACTGTTCCCTCTCTCCCCAGGATAAAAACCCACCGTGGGTATATTGTGTGTGTTTTTGGTACACTACTACAGTCTGGTGTTTGTTAGTTTGTTATCCCTCTTCCTGGACACATTCGAGCCCTGTGTTTGCTGCTTGTGGCAGCAGCAGCTCCAAGGAGAACGATTGCTCAGAGGAGCTCTGTGTTTACAGAGCCAGCTCTTCTGTGTTGCTGCTTAGTAAAATACTTTTGGGTTCAGAATCAACTTAGTTCTCTTCATACGTATGCTGCACTCCCACCAATTAAGTATTGTGCAAGGCAGATTGTCTCCAGGAACCTGTACAACCTCACAGTCTTGATGTTCCACTGAACTGGCACGTCTTCAGTCACGTTACTTTCATCAGATTTGCATGTTCATTGGAATGTGATAAACGATTCTGTCATGCTCAAAAGTAAAACTCAGTTTTTCCACAACTGTACTTGCTTCACAGAGGAGGAGATATTGCTGAGTGAAATGACACCATATGTAGGTAGTTGGTTTTCAGAAAAAATCCTCAAGCAACATGTAATGCTAAACTCAGGCCTTGAATTACTACTGGAAATAAATATACATGCATTCACAGGATACATTCATTTTTCTTTCTGAGATCAGGAAGATGCATTTTTTGATCAAGTCCTTTCAGCTCTAAATACATACAATGGTACCATTATTAACCTTAAGAAACCTCAGCATCGTAAGTAGTACTGCTTATGGCTAAGTATTGCAAAGCATCATTAGAGAAAGACTTTTTATTTTGAATTATTTAATTTTGTTGTGCAGTCCTATCTATCTGTTAGGCTTCTTAGAGTGATGCATATTTTACAGATTCCTCTTCTAGAATTATAATTCTATTAACTTATGTGAAAGATTGTCTTTGAGAAATGAACAACGCAATCATTAGCTATAGACAGTTGTGGTTTGATGCTTAATGATTTCTCAAACAGCCCAGCGCATCTGTGGTAGGCTGTCATGCCCCTTCCATACCCACACAGAGGATGATCCCTCAGTCCTCTTTTCTCTCAGGGGTGAGCAAAGGCTGCTGAGATGGCTGTGCCAGTGCAAAACGCAAGGCTGGAGACCTGGAGGAGCTGTTGTCATGTGCCTGGGTCTACAGCTAGGGGAAAATTGCTTCCCCAGATGTCAATTACGTAACGAGAGAACAAGGAAGCTCTCTCAGTATGAGGGAGGTGAAACACTGTGACTGAAATACCCGCGAGCATTGTGGATCCACACATCTTTGCTCTAAGATAAGCAGTTTGGTACTGGTTGCATGTTGGCTGTAGCAGAGGGGATCTCAGCACAGCAACTCTCATTCACTGGGTGCTCCAGCCTCTGTTGTTTTCTGCGAGCACAGGGCAGCCACTGGGAACTTACTCATACTGAATGGAGTTAGATCAACAGGTCTATTCCGTAACAAAAGCATAAATGAATGCTACGAACATAAGTTACCTCTAAATTTTTTCCTTGCTTGACTCCTAATGTAGCTATACTGTTTCCTATACAGGACAGAGTTATAAGCAAGCCAAAATATCCAAAGAATTTGTGTAAAATATTTAAATGAGCAGAGCAAGATTTTTTTTCTTTATCAAACTTAAAGCAATGAAAGTTAAAACATTTTAGGAGTCAAAACCAGTATTTTATATTCATTCATTTGCTGGTCCTGTGAGCCCAAATACAAACACGTTACTATTTTAACAGGTTTTTCCTTTTCCTAACTGGATTTACCAAACTTTAATTTCCAAATGGTTTTTCTTCTCCTATTTGTTGGTTTTCAGTATTTTCTGTATATTAAATTTGTTGCCAAATGATTTTTTTTAATTTCTAGAAATTTCATTCTGGTATCAATAGTATGCATCACATTTGTTCTTTCTTGGGGAGGGGGAGGGGAGATGAGTGCACTGAACTATAATGTGCTTTGCAGCTTATTCAAGTACTTTTACATACTCATTGCAAAGCCTATGAATGCAAAATGACATATTTCAGTAAGTAATCTATTTATGAGACATTTCCATTAACTGCAAGTGTGTAGTGAGAAGGTGCAGTACTGGTTTAATATATCAACAAGATAGACAACATTTGAATGTACATGTCAATCTACATTTTTAGGAATTACAAATAAGACAACTATGTGCACAGTACTTTAAAATGCAGTGAATTCCTTTTTCTTGTTGCACTGACAATACCAGTTCCTTGCACAGTTGAATCTGGTTAAAAGCTCTTCTCCCACTGTAATAAGTGTGACACTATGGGTATAACATTCACAGCTGAGATCGTTAAGGCTCTGTTCTGATGATTGTTTTTCTCTATGTGCATACCTCCTCTCCCCTCACCTCTTCTCCCAGTCCCTTCCCTGCCTGTTCCACACACACAGATTTTTTTCATACAGAATGAAAAGCTCAGAGTATTAAGGAAGAAAAGTTTAACATAAAAGATTTTAACTTGAAGGTAACGTGAAATGAAATGTAGATTTATAATAATAGCAATACCTGGTACTTATGTAGCTGTTTTCATCTCTTTAATTATTTTTGGTACGGCAGAAGAAAGCAGTGTCCACATCCCATGGTGCTAAACACTCTACAACAGATAGCACAGACAGAAAAGAGTCCAGACCAGAGATCATACAGTCAGATTGGGTCTCAAAGGTCTTTGTGAATGCCAGGAAGAACGATCATCTCTACTTTTGAGATACAGATGAGGCACAGAAAACTTAAACACCTTCCTCAGAAACACACAGTGAACCAGAGGTAGACTTTGGGTCTATTGACTCCCCAGCCACTGATTCAGTCATTGGTCCATTCTGTCCTCTTAAACAACTAAGAGATCTTTTGACATACGCAGCATGGGTCTGGTGTGGTAGGGTAATCCACTTCAAATGCACACAACCTGATTCTGCACTAGCTTTTGGCATCTGTAGTCATTTACATTTACTTAAAGAGTACCTCAAGTGCCCTCAAATCAGACTGGAACTGGTGTAAATGACTAAAATGTGTAGTTTAATAGAGAATCAGGCTCATAGCAATTACCTTCTGGCATGCTGAGACTAAAATTAGCTAACTGTTTTAATTGCTAATGAATTAAGGCTGATTCCTGTTTATATTAAGGCCTCTGTATCCTTCTATGACAGTATAACTGTGCCTCAGTGCAAATGAGACCCAGGCTGTTGAAAAATTAACCTTTCAGTTCCCTTTGAAGTCAATAATTTTAGTGGCCCTAAATGAATAAATTAACTGGAACTAAACTTGTCTTGATACCATGGCATATTTACAACAAGATTGCAAAAAGGACCTAAAAGTAATCCAAAGAAAAACTAATTACATGATTGTTGAAGGAAAAAAATTAAGATTAGATAAACTTGTTACCTGGTCGTGAAAATGGAGAACTGTAACCTGATAACACATCTTTATCTGAAGATAACTGGCTTGATGTTCAGAGGTTATGAGTACGCCCAGGTAAACTGGGGATGCTTATCAATTCTGGAGATGAAGTCATCTTGTTATACTACTAGAGATAAAATAGACATAGACTTATTTGGTATTTAAGTGCTAGAGATACAGGGCATAGTTTGTGTAAAGCTACTGTGTGTTATATTCAGAGAAGTAGTAGGAAGATGACCTCAAGCTCAGTAAAATGCTACACAATCACAGATTTTTCCTATTATTGTTATTAAAAGCTACTGTGTGTTGCTTTCCTAGAATAGTGCTTCTCCTACTTTACTGTCTGTAACCAAGCATTATTTTAGAAATCCTTTCCTCTTCAAACACTCTATTTGTAACAGTTTTGGTTGTAAAACCTGTATTTACATTTACTGGCTGAGATTAAACCAATCCTTATTTTCCTGAAATTCAAACCCTGGATCCCCATGGGCTGCAGCAATTTTAAATTTATTTTTCCTTCTAGTTAGAAGTAGATTTATTTTTTAAAGCTAATATGGAAATTGTTTGTGTAAATTAACACAATTCTTTACGCATCAGTGTGGCTATGATAATTACCCAGCTGAAGATTTGGCCTCCAAAATGGAACTCAAGTAGTTGGATAATCTGTTTTGTATACAAGTCAAAAAGCAGCTGGATCATATGTGAACAATGAAACATTTAGTTTCATTGGCAATTCAGAAAATATTTAATAGTAAATTTCATTGCTAAATGTCATTGCTTCTACTCCCCATTTTCATACACAAATAAATCATCTTTTCTAAAACAATCTTTTTCTTCAGTAAGGCTTGTATTCATAGTCGTATCAAAAGTGTTTGCTATTGGAGCAATCTTTAGCTTGCTTTATTTAGAGTTATCTTTATTATGAAATTCTAGTGTACTAAACTTTAATGTTGATAAGCAATGCTGCACTTGAGTAAAGAATCACATTAAAAAAGTATAAGCTATGATATTCTTTTTTCCAAAACTAAGGCTGGATGAACAGAAGTAAGCATCTCATCTCATCTCATCCTCACCTAGCAAGGCTTGATTTTAAACTGTATTTAAAACAGAGCCCAGCAGAGGATGTTGTCATGATGATTATTGCACTTTCAAGGTGTCTTGCTATAGGATTAATTTTTCCTTTAGCAATAGATAATTTCTTTTCCTGAAGACCACACACAGTTATTGTACTCTGTAGAAGTAAAAAAAAGAACTTAAAACGTTATGAAGTTATGGATTAGACAGAAGGATACAAAACCAAGTTACCATTCTATGATTCAGCTATGTCATGATCTAATATTGTTTCAGATTACTCTGTTTTTAGGTTGGCGTCATCTTCTGAACACCTGATGTGCTCTTTGGCATGCTACAAATTCAGCAGATGCACTGTCTTCTGGGCTTTACGGCTTCTTCGGATGAATGTACAACGTTTGGAACAAAGCCACTCTTAACACCTTCCCATCCATCTTGTATTGTGATTTCTCCTTTTTTCACAAGTTCATAGATGTCTCGTGTGAGAATTGTAAAGGACTCTTCAACATTCGTGGCATCTTTTGCTGAGGTTTCGATGTATTTCATTCCACAGTCAGATGACAGTTTTTCTGCTTCCTCTCTTGTAACCTCGCGCTGTGATACTAAGTCACATTTATGTCCTACCAACAGAAACACGATCTGAAAGGGCTGTACATGCATTTTTGCTTCTTCCAGCCAGTCTTTCACATGTTCAAAAGACCGTCGATTTGTGATGTCAAAGACTAGCAAGCCGCCTACAGAATTGCGATAGTAAGATCGTGTTATGGACCTGCAAAGAAGAAAAAAACAGAAAACAAAAAAGGAACATTAAAATACATTTTCACTTGATTTGTAAACAGGATACTTTTCGACGTGGCATTTTTTTTTTTTAAATCTACTAGGAAGTTTATGAAATAGCTTTGCTTTTTTTTTTGAAATCAATTGGAATTTATTAATTTACCTTCTCCATATATAAATGTTCACTTAACATTTTTTCTTACATTCAAAAGTCACTTCCTAAGCATTCTTGAAGTCAACATTTCTAACGCCAATTTTGAATGCTGAGTTATTCTGCAAAATGCTCTTTATTAGCAAACTGTTGCACATGTTCACAGGATAATATTTATAAACTCTATGGCAAATGCTTGTCAGTGTTAAACTCTGCCTCCTTCAGTTTTACACAAACATTCACCTAACTGTGTTCTAGTCAGTTATTTCAAAATGAAACACATAGGCCAATGTCCAGAAACCTGTATCCTTTTGTATTTCTTGTGGACAAATTGTTTTGAAAACAAAAGTTGTGCAGATAATCACAGCTGTTTGTGCTTGCAGAGGTCAGCAGGTAACGGGCTAAGGAAGGAAAGTCCCTCAACAGCACTGCACGGAACTGCCTGAGCTGGGCAAATACACACTTGTTACAGCATTCACAAAACCAATGCTACTTCCAGCAGCTCTTTCATGTGGAGGTTCAAAAGTTCTTTATTAATTGCATTTATTCTCTGTTGGCATGAGACTCCCAGGAATAGTGATGTTTTCTAATTTTCAGCTCTCTATGTTCCAGATCATTCACTGCAACTAATTTTGGAAGAAGTAGACCCTTCCTCTGAAAAGATTTTTAATATGCATCAGAAGAAAAAGATGATTTTAAGTCTCTAATCATAGGAGCAATGGGGGAGGATGGAAAAGGTGAGAAGAGATGTTTTAAAGGAAGTGATGGCCTATCTAGGAGAGGACACAAGCACTATGTTAGTAGCATAAACATACAGCAAGTGTGTATACATAAGTTTTCTCCAACTGAAACGAGATACAAAATCTACATTAAGTCATTTTTGAAATAATATATTCAAGAATTAATTATATTCTATCTTATGATTATGGAGAGAATATACCTTTAAAACATTTTGAATTTGGATTAACTGTACACAACACCAACAATCTTCCATTGAAGGAGCTCCATCTGATTTTCAGTTAATCACATTTCATGTAGTGTTTTCTAACAATTTGAACATCGAGGTATAATTAGGAGCAGTAGTCACATTACAGATAGGTAAGTGCACAGTTAGATAAGGCTTAAATTTCTTGGCATAACTTCATTTAGTGACAGCAAACTGCATTTTAAATTGTTTTATTTAGATAACAGGGAGGGTTTGTTTGTCTTAATGTTTTAGAAAAATCTTTCCTACATTCCCAGCAACAGTCGATGGAGGATGTCTCTGAACAGTTTGAATGTGAAGACAACAGGCTCTTACACTCAGATTGATTGAAACAGCCTGGATATGAAAAATGGCCATAAATAAAGGATGTTGCATTTTGTGAAGTATTAAATAAAGGTACCACAAAGATCTATTTCAGGTTTTCTTAAGTGCTCTTTTTTTTTTTTTTTTTGGCAGTAGGACAGTTGCAAACATAGATGAGTAAATCAAAATAATTCAAGTGGTTTTAGACAGAGCAGGAATTCATGACAAAAATGGGATTTGGTTTGGAATAATGGAAGCTAATTTAACCAATTTTCAAGAAAAAAATCTCTGTCCTGAAAACAGTTATGCTAAAGAAATGTGTGAACAGTTGAAGAAAGTTTAGTACTGGAAAAGCACCACATCATCTATTGAGCATTTTTATATGGAATTATGTTGTGCCACATGTTGATGAACTGGAGTACTGAAGAGCAGTACTTCACATCTTATTGCATGCTCATACACAGAAGTCTGTACCCTCATCTGATGTAACTCAGTTCCATAGAGCGACGCCAATTGACACTGGCTGGTGATCCGGGCTGTTATAATTAATGTTATGTGTGTGCTGCCTGTAACAAAGATGGTTCAAAAGCGCCTCCAACTTTGGGCCGTACACCATAAAAACTGGGAAAAATGTCTGCAAGCATAAACATGGCAGGTTGTTCAACAGTATCTGAAATATCCTAGAGATGCAAAATATTTGACTTAGAAATGACAATTAGAGCAGCTTAAGAATTAGACAGGTTTTTTTTAGTGGATATCAAAGTTATTTGGAAAGTGAACTGTGTTAAGTGGAGGTACTTCGGTGCATTCACACGCTGTATCATGCCAAGAAAGAACGAAAGAGCATTGACTTAGACGGTCTGGTGGATCTCTGCTTTGTTTTGTTTTCCTTATGAAATTAAGTGCAAGAGCAGATTTTGCCTCATTAATGTTGTGGCTAAAGATAATAGGACTTTTAGGTGCCTCCAACAAGGCTTAGGCAGAATAATAAGACCAACAACTAAAGCTGTGTTCCATTCGGCTGTATATGGGACCATGGTGCCTGGCCATGCTTCGTGGGCCACAAGTGCGCTGCTCTGTGCAGACTGTGAGCTGCTTGGCGGGCACTGCCTGCCTTCCCTCAGCCCCTACCCCACTGGAATCAGCCTGCGTGTGCGGAAGGGTCCTGTCTGGGAGGGCTTCCCAAGAACACACCTAGCACCATCAGCAGGCTCAAGCTCCTCACAAAATGTAGGTGAAGTTTCAGTGAAGATACCTACCTTCCATGCAGCTTCCTAGTGCATTACTTAGAATCAAAGAATCAAAGGACAACCCAGGTTGAAACCCTCAAGGATCACTGAGTCCAGCTCCTGGCTCCACACAGCACCACCCAAAATCCAAACCCTATGTCTGAGAGCACAGGTGCACATGGGCAGACAGGCGCAGAAGTCCTGGGGACAGACTGGCTCAACCCGGAGCTCCTCGGAGAGTCAGAATCCCAGAGCAGGCAGCACCCACAACTTCAGCTCAGAGTGCACAGCGAGATAAACCCCTCTGGTGCTGCCTTTATAGAAGCTGGGTCCCAGGGCCAGCCGCACTGCACACCCCAGCCCAGCTCATTTTGGGGCTGGAGGCCCTCATCTGAGCCCTGCATGCAAAGCCCTCTTCTGACGTGACAGCAAGGGCCACTCCTCCACACCGTGAGCTGCGTGAGCTACCTAAGCCTGGTGGGGCTACGTCCTTATCTAGTGTCACGCTCGTCACCACCTAACAGAGCAACACAACCAGTCGGGCAATGAGAAACCTGGTCATTACTGTCCCACAGAGTTACAGCAGGAACGTGGCCTCAGACACATCCCAACCCACCATGAGCAGTTACATGTTTAGTTGGGTCTGTGCCTGGCATAACAGAGGAAAACAGTCAGCACCAT
>WBMW01001134.1:939472-1047187 GCA_013396635.1 Penelope pileata | reverse complement strand
AGCAACCTCCTTGTTTCAGTGTCATGGGGAGCGGCGTGGTTTCAGTGCAATGTCCTGGCATTAATTTGTGAAGCTGCAGGGACTGATTAGATCCATTACTGGAAGAGTTTCTGAATGAACGAGTTCCTACCAGGAGACAGTGCCCCACAGCCCCTCCTCACAAATGGTAAAATGTGGTAAAATATGGATCTGATTCCTCTTGCATTTAAGTGAATCCACGGGGGTTGTTTTGTGGTGTTCCGTAACATCTGGTAGTGATGGAAAATAAAATCCTGAGCATTTGCTTTCAGGATAGTGAAATCCAGATTTGGAGCAGCCTTCTGTTGAAAATCGTTTCTTTCTGCACACAGCTACTGGATTGCTTTGGGATTCCTGTGCTGATGGCCTTGTCCTGGTTCATTCTCCGTGCAAGGTACCGACTGATCCACTTCATCGCAGTTGCTGTCAGCTTGCTGGGTGTAGGAACAATGGTGGGTGCTGACATTTTGGCAGGGAGGCAGGACAGTGAAGGTAAGGAATTCCGTATCCTGTGGGGAAAAGTGGGGCAGTGGCTTCCACGATGGTCTAACTTGCAAAGGAGGAAGAGAAACAAATGCAGGGGGATGGGTATACCTTTGTTTTAAAGGAAAAAAAAAAAAAGCAGAGGAGAAGACACGCTGCTATTTGTATTTCTTCTCCAAGAAGATAGTGGCTGAGGAGGTGTTGGTTTATATGGAGCTGTGAAATTTTGCTTGCTTCTAGATTTGGATTATTTCTTCCATGTTAAAAGGGAAACATTCGTGTTACGCTTAAATTTCACTGCTGTTGATCAGACCTGGTGAAAGGCCTTATTCTTGAAAGCTTATTCATTTTACATGAGATGTAAAAAGAATAAAAGATGCCTCCTCTCCCTACAAGCCTTGTCTTGCTTGCACTCTGTCAGCCCACGGGCAGTCAGACTTTTCTAATGCAGTTTTCATGAGCACAAATAGCAGGACAGAAATGTAGCATTACTGTCATCAGACAATGTAAGGCTAAGCCTTTTTGGTATTATTTTGGGGCCTCTTCTTTAGGTAAGCTAGAAAGATAAATTCAGGTTAAGCTTTAATTCTGTGTGGTACAAATATCTCAGCCCTAAGGGAGAAAAATGCTCTTTCCCTGAGACTCCAGGACAGTTTAGCGTTACTCACTGACATGTGTGTCCTTACAATTGCTTGCCCTCATGTTCCAGACATATCTTCACGGTGATTGCCAGCTGGCTGAAGGAAAGAAATTGTAAATCAATTCAAGGATTGAAACAACAGCTATTGTCTTGCTTTATAGCTGTTGCATAACGGCATTTATTGATGACTGGCTGTATTACGGGCAGTCCCATTTGCACAGCCGCACACGTCGCAGTGTGACACGTGGTGCCACCCACCTAGAGTGCCTGCTTTAGATCTGTCATAGGCCTGGAGCTCAGTCCAGGTCCCGCTGAAATCAACAGGTAGGTTTTTGCCATATGGCAAAAGCAGGTGCAATGCTCAGAAAGGTGGAGAGCATCTCTAACCTGGACTTTTCTCCAGTTCCTGCAGTGCCCAACATTGGCAGAAGCAGAACTGGACCACGCTGTGCAGTGGCTTGGTCAGGATGTGATTTAAATGTCAGGCTCCTTCCAGGCTGTGCAGGAGGTGTGAGCAGTTAGCAGGGTCAGCCAGCAACTTGCCTGCACACAGACATTTCCTTTCCCCCTACCCTGGAAAGTGCTAGGAGGACAGAGATGCTAGAGATTGCTTGCCTATTTAAGGAAATTTATTTTTATTTATTTTTTTTTTTTAAAGTGTTTGCAGCATTACCCTTATTGTGGATTAATATTTCTGTACAGGAAGTGACGTGGTGATTGGAGATGTCTTAGTTCTTCTGGGTGCTTCTTTGTATGCCATATCTAATGTGAGTGAGGAATACATTGTGAAAAATCTGAGCAGAGTGGAGTTTCTAGGAATGGTGGGCTTGTTTGGGACTATTATCAGCGGTCTACAGCTGTAAGGATCTAATATTTATTTTAAAACTAATTAAGAATATTCTACAGATGATTGCTTGTCTTCAATGAAATGATGTTGTTAAATGAATTCTTTGTTGCCTCTGCATTTGCCCTACGCGGGAGTCCTTCTGTTTGAATTTTATTTCTGTTGCTGATCAGCATTCATTTTATGTCCTTTCTGTTTGCACTGCTCTTATTACAGCAATTCTAAAGCTCAAATCCTGCAACTGAATACATGTGATAGTTGGTTTGATTTTCAATTCTGTTGACCTTCGTGAGGACGTGCAGTACGCTGAGGACTGCTCGCAGGAGTGTGTTTCTTAATGTCTTTTCTCTGTGGAAAGGTTTAGGAGATGTTAGAGGTCTTCCATATTAAACTTCAGTTTAAAATGAAGCCATGCATACTCTTACAAACAACCATAACAGACCACATGCACTTAAGCCTATCTAATGAATTTTATGTTCCTCATTTCTCATCATTATAGTTAATAATTTCCTCAAATGATTGATCAAATGAAAGGGAATCTCTGAAGGATGAAAAAGCCTGGGAATAAGGCATAAGAATTAAATAAAAGTGCTCTTGACTTTCAGGCACTTTAATTTTCCAGTCTATTCTCAGGCTTGTTGGAGTTGGTGCCATTCAATAAAATTTCGAACAATAATTGAAGGATTTCAAATCAAAACGTTTCTTGTATATTCTGCTAATTAAATTCTCTACTTGAATTCAATATGGTATATTTGTTTTTTTCTTTTTTACTATGTTATATCTTTTCTCTAACTCTAGAGCCATTCTGGAACATAAGGATATAACAAGAATTCAGTGGAACTGGAAAATTGGTATGTGTATGGCAAAACGATGTGCATTTCAGAACACTGAAAAAGGATAATCATTTAGACTTGACATGCTGGGGTTTTCATTTTATTTTTCTGAATATTAAGCAACATTCGTATTATATTGTCACATTTATTTTCTGCAAACTTTGAAGAGCTCAGCAAAGACACAAGGTGTGCAGGATTGAACATTAAAATTTGAGTTCAGATTTTGCATTTTACTTATAATAAAAGCCCAACTTATTTAATCACAAATGTGTTTGGCATTGGAACTTTGTAAGAGCATTTTTCTGTTGTCCTACCTAGGTGAAATACTGGGAAAATGGGTTTTGTGACACAGTTCGATTTCGACAGAACTGTACGTTATTAAGAAATGTGACTCTAAAGGTCTTCAGCCAGCTGTTGTGTTAACTAGGGAAGAACAAGAACAATCTTGCATAGATAACAGTAATTTTTGCAATACCAGGTAGTCTTGGAAAAGAAGTATTTTTGCTGTGTTTTACTTACATTTACATTTCTGTATCCTTTAGGAGACCTTATCCTGAAAGATAAACATGTGTACCTTTGAAACATCTGAAGAATATCAGTGTTGTTTAAGACTGTTATTCTCTGCCTTAGGAGTAAATTGTCATTTTGTTTTGCAGCATTGCTGTTCACAGTATTTGCCCTGTGTATGTTTGGGCTGTACAGCTTCATGCCAGTAGTGATTAAAGTTACGAGTGCAACCTCGGTCAACTTGGGCATTCTGACCGCGGACCTGTACAGCCTTTTCTTTGGACTCTTCCTGTTTTACTATAAGGTAAATAATTTCTCTCACTGTAGTTTACATTAAGTTTTTACTCCAAAATTATGGATAAAGCATTTTAAGAGCCCTTGACCAATTGTTTAGTCTTGTGAATTTTTGCGGCTCATATCAGTCATTGTTGATAGATGTCAATCAGGACTCGTAGTTAATTACCTAGTGTTGCACTATTAGGCAGTTAGTGATTTTTAGTGATTTTTAAAAGCAATTGCATTCTGCCTGGAGTATGTTAGCTGACAGTTAATAATAATTTCCCAAGGCAAATGGTAGAATTTTTGCCATACTCCCTGCACAAGAGCTCTGTGGTAGATTTGATTCATCCTTCCAAGCATCCAGAGAAGGGATTGGAATCTGACTGTCCTAAAAGAGTAGCAGTTTGGCTTGATTTCCATAAATCAATATTTTCTTTTATAAACTTGTTGTGTTCATTGCAAACATATTGAGAGAAGACTCAAGCTCTCTCAGTACTGCTGGGAAGTGACTAAAGGGACTGAAAAAAAAATGCAGATAAATATATTATTCTGATTGCTCTCCAAAAGGCAATTACTTTTACTGCTCTCTAAAATACTTTTTGCAGTGCCTATTCAAGCTGAATGACAGTACTAAAAACATTTAATCCCACCGAACACTTTCCATCCAGAATCACTTGTGGGAACATAGCTTGTTACAGCAATTGGAGTAATCAGTCACTCGATGACTGGAGGGGCTTAGCAAGGAGCTTGTGAACTTTGCTTAAGACACTTAATTTGTATTATTCTGTCTGGTTACTTCAGCATGATGGAGAACCAGAAGCTTTTATGTCAGACTTGTTTCTGACAATGAAGGGCAATTGATTTTATAGCAGAGAGGTCTGGTAATGGTAGGACCCAATGACAGCTACATTTTCATTTTCAGGAGACTCTTAGCTCATTATATGCAGATATCTGCAATCCCTTAAGAGATACTAAATAAGGTCTCCAAATGTTTTTGTTGAATAAACTCCTTTGGAAAGAGTACACCGCAAATACAGACACTAGATGGAGTTACAGTCCTCCAGTAACACCTCCAAGTATTCTTTTGGCTTGATATTGAATAAAGGGGTATGCACTGCACAGACTGAAATCAGAATCTGCTCAAGGATGGGTTAATTCTGAGCAGCCTCTGGGATCATCAGCATTGGATGCAGCCACATCTTTGTGCCCCCTGTGAGAGCGGTCTGGCGGTGACTGTGGCTGTCCCACCATGAGCACGTGCTGATGTTCAGTCACATTGCAACCTGGAAAAGCTGTGCAGGTGCCTTGACAGAGATCCGAAGAGTGAGGGCAAATATCACGAGGCCAGGGTGCTTTAGCCTGCTTTTTCTTCTGTGCAGTGCTTTTTGAGGATTCCCAAGCCAAGTGACTACCAGCTGGGAGTTAAGTGTCTTAATTGTGGATGCCTCGGTCTTTTTTGATCAGTCTAGTGCCATTCCATCCCTATTCACTTCATCCAGCTTTGCTGTTTGACAAACTAGAACATATTTTTCAAGGAAATATAAGGAAGCTAAGGAGATTTGGGTACATTTTGGAATTGGTCAGGCTGCATTGAAAATGCAGACTGTCACTCTGCAGTCTGCTTCCCCTGCTTCCAGTGACCTGACAATAAGATATATAAGATATTACAGCCTGCTCTAGGGAACCTGCCTTAGCAGGGGGATTGGACTAGATAATCTCCAGGGGTCCCTTCCAGCCCCTGTGATTCTGTGAGGATGCGCTTTGTCTGTCATCCTGCTTCTTAATCTGTGGTTTGGCAACAGCAATACAGAAGATTTTAACAAACTCGATGAAAAAGTGTTCTTGGCTGTGTATAACTTGAGCACTTTGTGTTATTGAATCTGATGTTATGAAGAAAGCACTTATTTTTCTTTCAAGATGGATGAATGTTGGCAATTGTTGGACTTCCAACAGGTAAGCGAGCGATAGTCAATCAATGCCCAATGTACCTCAGCAGTTTGTATCTTGTTTCAGTAAGGAGTGCAGACACCCACCTTGTAAAGGGTGACACGGTCTCCATCTCTCCAACGACTTGCTAGGTGTAGGGAGCAAACCAGGTTTGCTCCAGTAATAATGCTTACTTGGCCATGCAGATGGTTGAGCTGTGCAGAGAGCCAGCTGCTTTGGTGACTTCCAATAGGAGGGAGATTCATCTCTTGTCAGGAGGTGAAATACTTGTGATGAAGCAAAATTCTCTGAGTGGAGCAGTGTTCCAGCCTTCACACGTATGAGCAACTTCCCTTAGATATCACCACAGTTAGGGCCATTTGCTCTGTCTGTTGAGATTTGTGTATATATTCCCTGCCCAACAGTGTTGAGGAAGAGTTGCAGAGAAAAACAGCAGCTTGAGTCTACCTGTGAATGGAGCTGCTGAATTTTGATTTGCAGACCTGGGTATAGAGTGTGGTGATAATCCTTACTAAAATATTTTTATCAGAAAGGGTGGCTTTTGCCTTCTTAAAAGAAGGCAGTGTTTGCATGTTTTTGCATCAGACAAGACTTAATGCATCTTTTTCCTCTGCCAGTTTTCAGGTCTTTACATCCTGTCCTTCGTCATCATCATGGTGGGCTTCATCCTGTATTGCTCCACTCCAACTCGGACAGCAGAGCCCACCACTGTGCCGCAGCCGTGCAGCACTGGCTTGGACAACGCTGCGCTGAAGCTTGAGGAAAACGACAACGTAATCGTGCAGTTCACGAGAGGAGAATCCGTGGTGGTCAGCTCTGATTAAAAAATGGCAGCAATTCAAAATAGAACTTTGATTTTCCTGCCAACCTCACCTTCAAATATTAATCTGGAGAACCAGTTGTTCTGCTGCCAGAGCATATGTTGTGCTGTGCTGTTTTTAATGCACTGGATAGACTTTTTAAGGCCAGATCCTCAATCAGAGAAACTGTATTGATTTACCCTTGCAGAAAATCTGGCTCTTTGAAGAAGACAGAGTAGAATTTATGTGGAGTCTCTGAGAGGTGAGAGACTATTATTTTTAAATGCTTAATTAATTTAACAGCAAATGCTTGGGGAGAAAAACTAAGCCAAAGAAAGCCCTTGGGTTGCTAACTGGAGCAGATATGCTTTATATTGCATTAGGGACCTAAATCTGCAAGATGTTGTCTGAGGGCTGCATGACCCTGAAGCACAGTGTCTTGCAGGAGCCACTCATGGGATCTAGTGCTGCAGGCCGTGTACGATGTACACCTTCCATGTGTTGATGGACCTCGTTTGTCCACTGGGGGCATTTGCTTCTTACATTCCAGCTAAATGTTTGTCTCTTTATATTGCTGCATTTGTTGCAGCTGGGGCTGCTACAGGGAACAAGTGTTTTATTTTCTATTTTATTTGTAAGGGCAGTTTGAGTGTTTATCATTTTTTCTCTCAGTAGCTTGCTGTTTGGTGCATTCCCGCTAGGAGGAGACCAAGTCAGTCCTCTGTTCAGTAAGATCTGATTTTATTTTATTTACTGAATGAGACAGCAAAAGAGAGGGAACTGAAGTTCACTTTTCAGTGAAGTTCTCTCTGCAATGGGACACATTTCTGCAGAAAGATTTCAATGAAATTGTCGTTTCTTAAAAAAAAAAACTTAAGGCCTTAGCCAACCCTCATTGCGACAATAATGACAGATTCTTCAAAAGGTTTCGTGCTTTCAGTAGATTCATCGGCAGTTTTCCACCCCTCTTCATGTTTTCGGTAAAACGGTTAAAAAACACAAAGCTGCAGTTTTAACATCAGTAAAACCATGTGGGGATCTTATTTTTGTACAGATCCTCACGGTTCAGGTATACAAAGTCACACTGAATAAAGTTTTCAGCAGCTGAAGAGTTGGGTCTTGGTCTGGTTATTTTTTTTAAGCTCATTTCTTTTATTGGTCAAAACTACATTATTTCATTTTTGTTACCAAATGATTCTTTTAATGACTGAATTTTACCTTAATGAGTAACTGTGACAATTCCTAAAGATACTGGTGCTCGAATGTCACAGATTGTGTACTTGTGGTGTAGTTTGTTCAAGTGAAATATTTCATCAAATCCTTACCCGATTTAATTTGGCAATAGCAAAACACTCGGCAGCTACTAAAGCAACAAGCATCAACTTTTCACTGAGTAGTTCATGCACAGAAGGGTAAAGAGGTGCTGATGTTTTTATGAAAAGCATTTAGATCCAGTTATCTTTTGCTTTATGGCCTGGGTTAGGTTCTGGTGGTGGATTAAGACACCTCAGCGTGTGCATCTGTAGGTATCTGTACATCAGAAGCTGAACAGGGAGTGCAGAGCAGGAGGAGAAAGTCTGATGGCAGTGGGTATCTAAGAGAGGCCATCTGGGTGAAGTTGTAGTTCTCTGTACCTAGTTTTAGATGCCTGCAGCCTGGAGCTAAATCCCACCTGCTGCTACCTGTGTCGTTAGTTAACTGAGTGCAGTTGTAAAGCAGATGGCAAACAAATCTGTAGATCTACAGGTGAATGCTCCAGAACTCTGCAGTTGTTGGCCTAGGGTGGGGTTTAGCTCCTCAATGCAGTTAGCTATATAGTTTGTGTAGACGAGTGGCTGGGGTCTTGTCAAAAGTGCCGCTCTGTGGGGTATGAATCAGCTGTCTTGGAGTGTCAGCTTAGACACGCTATGGAGTCTGTGACATCTGTAGGGGCTGGCAAATAGAACTCAGGGCTGAGAGGAGGCCTCTGACCTAGAACAGCAGGTGGAGGCCAGACGATGTGTCCCAGGATCTCCATGACAGCACTGTGGCCTTTCGTTGGGCTGCTGGATGCTTCCCCTGTGGCTGTGCTGGGCCACTGTGATCACTTCAGGTGTTTACACAGCTGAAATTGGATGCTATGAATCTCAGGTGAAGGCTGTGGCCCAGTCTGCTGCGTTTTCTTTCTGTGGTCACTGGGTGGCATTTCCATATCTCTGTAGAGTTTGCCGAAGCAGCTGTGCGTGTCTGGTGGCAAGAGGGGCTTTGGTGTACCTGCATGTCCTGTACACAGCATGGCATGAAAGTATGGCCTCACTTTATGCACAAGAAAACAGCAGGACCCTTTCCACTGACAGACTCTGAATTGCTGTGCAGCGAAGAGGAATTCTGAGGTAGCCACTGGAGTTGTAATGGAGGTGTGGCTTAAAGTGCCCTCAGTCAGAGGCTGGCAACAGTGTGCTAGAAGTGTGCTAACCTTGGACAAGGGAAACGTAAGTTAGCTCTTAGGTTGACAGCATCCCTTCTAATATTTCCCACTGAAGTAAGACTGAGGGAGGATTTTCCCTGTGTGCCAATAGGAGTCAGAGGGAACGCTGGGCCACCAGCTTGTGTCACAGCAGCTCCACCAGAGGAGACTCAGCCAGTGTCCCTTAATGCCCATGGGGCAGAGCTGAGCTGGAGGGGATGTGGCAGCTTATTGATGAAGAAGGCACTGCATCCCATTGTCTTGAAAACAGGGAGCATCCTTGGCCTCCTGCTGCTCAGCTGCTCAGCTGGTACATCACATCTAGGGTGAATGCAAACCTGAAGATAACACACCTGAAAATGTAACATATGCACTCCAACAAGCATGATCTTTGCCCTGTAGGGCTGATGGTATGGAACAGCCATCTCATTGAAAGTTCGGTGCGTGCGGTACAGACGTAGCATCATCCAAACTTCAGTAGTCAAATGTGTCAGTTTCTGCAGCAGTGCTCCTCAGTATCTGGAGTGGAGTGAGCCCATGTCTAGGTGCACAGTTCTTGCAGCTGTCATCAGAGAGATCTCACCTGACCTAAGAACATCTTTTAGTGAGATTTCCACGTGAGAGGTAGAAATCACGTTGGGGAGAAAGAGACCCAACTTGCTCTTTTCCTCGTTGTTCACTCATTTTGTGCTGGGACAGTGACTGTCCACAAGCCAGCAGCTGTCTATGGTGTCCTACCCTTCCTCTCTGCCTACAGTCAAAAAAAGGAGATTTCCCAAGAAAAAGGAAGCGACTGCACTTTGCTGCGTTGCTTGTGTGTGTCTGTCTGACAGAACAGGTATTTGGAGCCTGGCCTTGCAATGTCCAAAGCAATGGGCACTGGACCCTGGAGCCTGCTCTCTATGGGATGGGGGACAGACCCCACCCTGGCCACTGGCTGTCCCTGGGTGGGAAGGAAGCAGGTGCAGGTTTGTAAAGAAAGACTCATTGCTTCAAAGCACAAATAACAGGCACATCGCTCCTGGGGAAATGAATGTTCAGTTAGTTAATGAACCACAGATGACAGATCATCTGGAACCTCTGAGAGAAGGTGCGTACAAGTTTCTTTCGTATGTACCTTTTTAACATTGTAGTAAACTGCAGAAATAATCCAGCTTTCACTTACGTTAAACCCAAATATCTAAATAAAAATGTGTGACATCCAGCCTTCCTCCAAGGTTTGGTTACAAGAACATCAAAAATTATGTGGCATCAGAATGTCATGATGTGTTGGAAAAGGAAAAATTAGTGCAGCTGTAATTGAGCGGTGACATTATCAGCACTAGAGTTTGAGGGAGAAGATGAGTTTTTGGACATCAGCTATTTTAAGGTTTTTGACCTTTTGTACATCACGCACACTCAGTTCTATATGATGTGATGTCTGGGACAAGCGTATCAGCTCCTGTCAGCAGCATTCGCTCTCACGTTATGTATTGTGGGCTATTTCCCTGAGTTATAACTATCTGTCTTGTAAATGTCTGTTTCAATCAATTTAGAAGTTTGACAGAGAAGCAGCACAAGCTGTGTGATCAGTCATGAACAACGTTGGACAAGCAGACAGAAGATTCCTAAATATGCAAAGTGAAGTGTCCTGGGACTGTCTTGGTCTTTCACCAAAATGTTTAAGTTCTTGTCAACTTAAGTGTTAGATCTGATGAGAAGAAGATGAGCTGTGATGTTATAGAATTGAATTTTTAACTTGGGGTTATGCCTAAACCTACATTTATCAAACAAACAGCATCAGAGATGTTATAGCCTCACCGTCCTGAGCTCTCTCTTTACAGTCCTTGGAGGGATCGATCCAGCTCTTCCTAAGAGGTGCAAATGTTTCCCTATCAGGATTTCTTATTTTGGGTGCCTAGTGTTGGGTGGAACCAACGCAGGTCTGGAGATCCCAACCAAGCTCGGTGCCCCGTTCTCCCAGGCACTAGTGTCTGTACTGAGGGACTATCCAAGATGGAAAATTAACAGTTTCTGGGAGGGATGGAAGAAAGTTCAGCTTAGCAGCTATGGGAAGCCCATGGCAAGTTCAACAAAATCTATATGCAGTGATATCCAAAGTGTGCATCCTCCACTCCTCTCCAGATACAATTAAATTTTTGCCTTATATAGGAGCATTCAAGACTGCAAGTTACACATTTTAGGAAACAGACAAAGGAAAAATCTTTCTTGTACACAATTCAAAGCATTGCAGCTGATTGTTCAGAATAAAATCTGTTTTAGTTAAACTGTAACATCTCTTCAAAATATTGATCTTAAATTCCCAACATAATAATTCACCTTTTCTGGAAGTGGGAGAATTGAGGTTCTTGTGAGCTGGCTTTTGGTCATATAAAAAGCAAAGAGAGAAGGCTGCGACTTGGAGCTCTCTGGGAGTAAGCAGCCTCTGGGAGCAGGTTCCCATGCCCTTCAAGGCCAATGTATTTTTGTTAAGCTGCCAGCTGGGAACAGTTGCGATGTTTTCATTTAAAATACAGGACCTGGGGTCAGTATGGCCAAACTCAAGCCCACGACATCACTGTATTCAAAATAAACTTTCTGTGCATCTCCAGCCGATCTCCCTGGCTGCTGACAGCGCAGCAGAGCTTGCACAGCAAGGCAGAGAGATCACTGCAGCTACAGCCGGTGGCAAGCAGGATGACATCTGAACCAAGAGCAAAGTGAGAGAGAAAACCTTTGCATGTGGCTGGTTGGTGGGTCAGAGCACACCGAGGCTCGAAGCCGGGAGGAAGGCTGCTTACGCTGCCCAGCCCGCGTCCCACCAGTGGTAGATGTGCCAGGTGAAACACATTCTGCATGTTCCCCCTGCTGTCCCATCTCATGCTGTACCTCTCCTCGTGGCCGAAATACAGCTTGTCTTGAGAGCATCTCCTCGTATGCCAGCAAAAAGCTGCGAGATCATTGAATGATAGAATATCCTGAGCTGGAATGGATCCACAGGGATCTTTGAGCCCAGCTTCTGGCTCCACAGAATCCAATATGCTACGGGAATAAGAAGAATGAGGTAGCTGAATAAACCAAGACCACTGCATTAGTGCTCCATAAGGCAAAAGCAGAGAGTTTGAGGATGGGATCTGGAAGATGCCACCACAACCAGCCCACCTCTGGAGCGAGCAACGGCCGAAACACAGCACAAGGACCCTTTTCTGAGATAGGTTTGAATATTTATTTGCATTGAGCAGTGCGGGTTGGTTGGGACTTTTTTTGACTGCTTCACTGTCTCAGCCCAAGTTTTTAAGGCAATAAATGTATTTAGCTTCTCTGTCTCTGAAGACACGTAAGTCTGGGAATCACTAGCTGAAATGTTGTAACAAAGGTGTGTTTTGCTCTCAAAAATCAGTGTCTGAGCATTCAGAGTACTGTGAGAGAGCAGGCAATGAATACTGGAGCTACATTACAAATGACTTCCCAAGAAGGCATTACAGAAGACAGCTAAAAAAAAAAAAAATGGAGACATTATTATTGTACAAAATGAAATTGTCAGGTTTATTTAAGGATGCCAAAGTGTCTTTATAGAAGTACCAGGGCTTATTGTGTATTGAAGGCTGGAAACAGTGCAATGTCTCCAGATTACAGAGCGCAGAAAGTTGATGTAAATAGCAGCGAGCAAAAGCCATTGCAACTCCTAGGAGGATTCGTGACGCTGCAGCAGTCTGCGCCGGTGTTGCTGCTCTCCAGCACCACCTATTGACACCGTGCCGGCTTATTTTGGTCGGGAGCAGAGCACTCTGACAGGCAGAAGTGCATCTTCCAGAAGACTGCAGTGTAACTCAAGTGCACATGACCAAAGGGATGCTTGGAAACAGATTAAACGTGGCCTTCACAAGAGCATGGATGCTCCTCAGTCCTCCAGAAAAGATTTGTTTTGCTTCAACTGATTATTCCTGGTTTTTAAGGAACCAGATATCCACACACAGATCTGTAACGAAGTGGGAAATGCTTTTGATCTTAACCTCGAACTGCCAAGCCACTAAAACACTCCATCTTTGAAAAAGTATCCAAAATCACGATGAAAATTATAAATGACTGAAAAAGCTTGCTTGGAGTAGAAAGCACCAACCAACCCTAAACAAGCCACTGCTTCATTTTGTGATGATAATGAGCATGTGTGCATGATGTTTGTGCCCTGGAAACATCTGTGAGTACTTGAAAGCCGGGCCAGCGCCGGGTAATACCAGCATTCTTGCTTTGGTGAATTATTCACAGCAGAGCTCCTTCCAGTCAGTCGTGAGGAGACGGCCATGCTCCTTGAAGCTAAAAAAATCTTTGTAATTTGTCTCCCTCTGCCATTAGTGCAAGTGCCTGTTGGACTTCCCTGAAGAAATTACTTTCATTTAATAAAATTTATACATTGCATGTGTGAAAAAGAGAGAGAAATCCTGCTGGGTGATCCTATCTCTTGTAACATCTGTAAATTAATTTGTTTCTTGAGAGCAAGAAAGATTTATAACTCACAGCAAAGCTGAAGTAGCATGACTAAATTAAGAGGAGCATTCAGGCAGCTGGAATGCAATTACAGCATAAATGCACATGCCGTGTTAATGCGATATTAAGGTTATGAATTTAGTCAAACAGGATTCAGCACACACACAGACACGGTGCCTTCCTCCCTGCAGTATCTGTCTAGCTGTGGTACCGTAAGGAACGTCTGCATTATGGAGAAGCCATCAGAGGACTACCTACGGCTTTGTGTGCAGACACAAGTTGCCTTCTTGTCTCCGAGCTGCACCAACTTGCACATGGTGACACACACTGTGCTCTGTGGGTTGTTTTCCTCTATCTGAGCCACTGGGCAGGAAGGATCTGCTTGCTCTGCCTGCACAAAAGCACCAGAACGCTGCCATGCCCACCGCCAGCCCTGGCAGCAGCTACAGGCCCTGGTCCCAGCTCGGACACTCGGTGGGATGACTCTCTCCAGGTCTCAGCTTCCAGCTGAGGGTCGTCTGCCAAGGTAAGGTGTCCCTGAGGCTCTGCAGATGGAGGACTGCAACAGCTGGGCTGTTAAGCAGCATGGGTCCTCCTGCTGAACTGGTCTGTGCTTGTGGGGATGGGGTGAAGGTTTCGGGCCACAAATCATCTTCACTTCCTGGCTAAACTAGGGCCCAGCCTCACATTTGGAGCCTGCTTTGACATCCACAGGTGATGAGTTTTACTGGATGGGATATGATGCAGCAGGAAGGGCAGAGGTGAGGCTCACACAACAGCATTTGGAGCCACATCAGCTGAGGACCTCCTACAGACACAATATGTAGAGATGCTCCTGTAGCTGGTAGGCCTGTCCCAGAGCCGGTCACTTGTGGCTGTACAAGTACACACAGAATCACAGGGGCTGGAAGAGACCTTGGGAAATCATCACATCCAACCCCCCTGCTAAAAGCAGATTCCCCACAGTATGTTGCACAGGAATAATGTACTGGTAACTAAAAGAGGCAGGTTTGCGTTCCTAAGCACATGGCACAGCAAGGCTCAGACCCATGTAGCTGAACAGTTTCGTGCCCAGTGGGGTGGATGCATTGCCACTGCCTACAGGGAATGGTTGCAGCCCGTGCTAAGCCCTGACCTGTCCCAGAGACAGTAAGGGAGAGCCAAAACCGTGCCAGAGCCATGACAAAATGTATGGTATGGATGGCTGCAGGACACAGCCTGAGCTTGTGCCTTGGTCTGTTCAGTTTTCTTGCACAAATGGAGACTGCAGCTTCCACCAGAGCTGAGGGTTTGCTTCTACAAGGAGAAAGGTGTTGCCAGCTTCACAGTAAGTAGTACATAGAGAGCCCTGGGAAACACCAGAAGAACCCCAAATTAAGCCTCTGCTTTGTATTTGATTATTTTTTCCCCTATTCTGCCTGGTATGAATATAATTCTTGTTCACGCACTGTAAAAATCAGCTTATTTGGGTGGTTGGTCTACCATAAAGGTGAAGGAAAAGGAACTCACCACCAGCATGTTTCCTCACACCCAGACTTAAAATAACTGTATTTCTGGGGAACTGAAAATGTCACATAGTGTAGCTGACACTCAAGTTCTGCTTTCCTGGAAGGACACAGCAGGGAGCTCTGCTGGAATGGAGCAAATTGCATCCAGTGGAGAGGGATGCTGCTGCCCTTAAACCTGAGCCTTGTCCCTCTGCCTTCCAGGAAGAGCTGCTGGTGTGTGCTGGTCCTCCCCAGATTTGTATGGAGAAAGCCGGTAAGCACATGACACGATGTGATAGCTTTTGTTTTTATTTTCTTTGTTCATTTGGGTGAAAGCTGTGGTAGAAGTGCACCATCAGGTAGCTCAGGAGAAGTAGAAAGGAAGGACCCAGCAGTTCTTCCGTGGTCCTGGGTCTGGATGTGCAGCACACTCCTGCTGTGACACTGTTCCAGGAGGCTGAGTCACACCCCACCACAGTCCAGGTGCCTTTGTAATGTCCTTTGCTCCCCTCTGCTGCGTGGTTTCTGCAGTGAATTGTTTGGGTGCCAGGAATCTGCACATATTTCCTCCTGGAACAAAAGGTGATGAGCATCAGTGCAAGCTTCATTAATGCCCGTGTGATGACAATCTCTTAAATGTCCAGCCCATGTGCGTACCCGGGCCCTGCTTTCTTTCAGTGAGGTCTGTTTTTGGTAGGGGACAGTCAGAGAGTTTGCAGAGCACACACTCCTCATCCCTTAATGCTCCGTTGCAAATTCTGAAAATTCTGTGGTAAGATGTAGTGGTTGGGATGGGGGAGAGAGATGTCACCCAGTGGAGCGAGCAAACTGCTTCAGAACATCTGGTGAGCTACTGTGACTGCTGCTAATAAAACATCATTGGAGCAAAAACACCCATGTGGGTTTTCTTATAGGTGTTTTCAAAATTCCTTGCAATTTCAAGGTGTTTGTTTTCTCTCCTCTACAATTTCTTCACAGATTTTCTGACAGTGTTTGAATGACTGCTGGAAAAAAAAGATACTACATCGAGAGAAGAGAACGATCTATCCAAACATGAAAGACATTTCCAAAGACACAGATCCCAGCCCAGGCAGTTAACCTTAAGACTCCATTACCAGGAGTATGGTCTACTAAAAGCTGGCAACTTTTTGTAAAGAAAAGGAGCTTTCATCTCAGTAGTAGCAGAACTGCTACCTTTCTTTTCTGCAAAAAGAGTGCAAAAGTCTTTTAGTAGCACTATAAAGCTGCTGACAGAATTGGGAGGCAGGGCTGTTGGTAGTGCCATGAAGTCTTCCATGGGGATTGTCTCGGTTTGTCTTGGTTTGTCCCTAGTTCAGTTAGTAGAAGAGACAGATCAGAGAAATTTTATTAAAATTATCCAATATTCAGTTTTTATTGTAAAGGAGGATGCTGCATGTTGTGTTTTTGCTACTGGGTCAGTCTGTAGCCTCAGGGGAGAGCTCCTCTGGGGTTTGTGCTCCACATCCTGTGGACAAAACTGATGGACTGATGTCCCCAAAGCCAAGTCCTTCACACTCTTCCCATAGAAAGGGAAGAGAGAGCAGATGACAGCTGCCAATCTAATTTCTACCAGTAGGGGACTGACCTAAGGATGCTTTTACTGCATGAGTTTTGATCATGTTGCTGGTTGCATTGACTAAGGTTGATTAAAATGAGCTTGTGTGTGCCTTGGTCTCCCCCTTCCACGATAGCAAGGTTAGTCCTGCCTGGCTGTGGACATGTCCTGGCTGAGCAAGCAGGGGCACTGGGGGTGGCTCCAGACCTTGTGGCCAGGCAGGTGGGATGAGATGCAGCCTCAGGGATGAGCGTCATGGACACGGTGCCCGCCCCTATTCCCACCTCCTTCTGCCTTTGCTGCTGAAGGCCACAGGGACAGGGGCTGTTTGCAAGGGCGCTGCAGTGAGACGGGTCCATCCAGAGTCACCCAGGCCACAGCTCTTACAGCCAGCCCTGAGGCTGTGCCATGCATAGACAGACCTGGGGGCTTCCTGGCACTGCGGAATGGTCACTGTGCTGGTGAACACCTGACCACTCTGTTGCTGAAATGTAATCCTGCCTCCTTCAGGGATGGGACAAGCTAATCGAAAGTCCTCTTCATTATGAAGGCAACATATTCCTGTCCATGCTCTGATGATTGCAACGAGGACAGTGCCCCACAGCAACACAGCCCCACAGCTGCACTTGCACGAGCTCAGTGGTTCCAGCTCTGCCTGGCCTGGAGCACTGTCAGTCCTGCCCATGGTGGAGATGCAGCGGGGCTGAGTCCTTCTGGGACTCCTTCCCCTCCAATTAAGCTTCTGCGTGCTGTGACCTCTGTCTCAGCAGTAAGATGATCCTCTGGCAGGGGATTCAGTTGGAAATTAATTAGTGGAAGCAAAATGTTGTGAACGCATACAGTGCTAAATTTTTATTCTAATGACCTAGTTAATAATTTCACTTCTTCAAGCAAAGAGGGAAAGTAGTAGTGTGAATTCCAGTGCTTTGATCATGCGGTGACATTTTAATGCTAACTTGCTAAGATAAGGGTCTGGG
This sequence comes from Penelope pileata, assembly GCA_013396635.1. Classification (NCBI taxonomy): domain Eukaryota; kingdom Metazoa; phylum Chordata; class Aves; order Galliformes; family Cracidae; genus Penelope; species Penelope pileata. Next base: position 1,029,886 of record WBMW01001134.1, on the reverse strand, counting down.
CTAATAGCGTTATACGAAAGCAGCCTGAAGGTGTTACGGCAGTTGTGAAAGAGCCCCACTGGGAAGATGGAGCAGTCACACAGCACAGACCTGTGCCCCACCACAGCACTGCTGAAGGAGGCTGGCAGCTGCTGGACAAGAAGGGGGGAAGCTGTGCATGCATACAGGTACAGAGCACGAGGACTTGGATTTTTCTGTTCAGGCTCTGCCATGAGTGGAGGCTCCTGGAAATTTCACTGGTGCAAGCAGGACCATGATCCAGGGCAGGAAAATGCCCCCTCTTACACCACTGCTCAGCTGAGGCAGAACATGCCCTGAAAACCACATTTCTGCCCTAGGGACTAGCAACATTTTGGTTTTATATGCTTATTCTTTTCCTTCTTGTTCTCTGAAAATGTATCCAGACTTTGTCTACTTAATAGGGAGCTTCACCATCTGCCAGTGACATTCAATATTCTTTTTTTTTATTTTGAAATGGCCTAATTGACTCGAGGCCATGTTGCAATGACAGGTCTGTAGGCAAGTGCTGTTCTGGGTGTCTGACAAAGCTGCAGGAGTCAACAGAAACTCTTCCTTCCCATTTTGAAACCAAGAGCACATACCTGTGTGGGTATAATGAGCACGACCACTTAACACTTGTACTTACACGAACCTGTTTAACACAAACAGCAGAGCACAGGAGCTCCAGCATACCAATGCCCTGCATTTGTGTTCAGTGCTGGAATCTGTGCTCAGCAGATAATAACAGGAACAATAGATGCCTGCCTTCAGTACAACAGATTAACCATGTTCCTCTGCAGGTTTATTGCAGTAACAGGAGGCAATTTAATTCTGGTGTTTTGAAAGTGGTTATTTTATTGGCTTGGCACAAAGGCGAGGATGTAGGCGGTGCTTTTCCACATCTGGGACTCTACTTACAAGCTAGCAGTTGCTCGTTTTTTAACCCTGAGGAAGATTTTTTTTTTAATTCTATACTTCATTTCTGTCAGTTTCCTTTTAATATGAACCTTTCTTTTTTTTTGCAAAGGAAATCCCCAGTGTTCAGCACAGACCAGTGGGACACTTGCTCTTACCAAGCTGCACCAACAAACAGCACAGAAATGTTAGTGATGGGTCAGCTTGAAGCTGTTGGGAGCAGAGGGCATGAGGCTCACAACAAAAGTTGCTCTTGGCCAAGTGGGATCATTCTTAGAAGAGTGAGCTTAGAGAGGTATTTAACTCATAAAGCTGGCACCAGAGCTGTGGCATTTGTGCCCTCTGCTTGGTGGAGGGTTGAGACTGGAATGCTCCAGATTCCTCGCGGTGCCCTGTCATCAGCTGGTTGGGAACCTTAAATCTTTCCAAACAGAAAAATAATTGGAAAAGCTTTGTCACATTTCTCTGAATTTAAAAATACTGTTCTAATTACCTGCAGCCTCATGATTGGCTCCAGAAACAGGGATAGAACTCATTTGCTGGCTGCCATCAGCCTTGATACCCATAAGCTCTTCCTAATTGGAAGGGAACTATAATAAGGGAAGTGATGTACTACAACTATTGTCTGATTTCTCAGCAGTGCATTGAAGTGCCTTGAACAACGATTTTTTGTAGTAGCTTGGAAATAATGTTGATTATTGCCTCAGACCACCTCTAGACTTGCACATTGCTGACAGTGGAGCCAAATTTCTGACATTTGTAAGTGGCTGACATTAGCTGGTCAAACACTGAATAGATTTGTTTGCAGAGACTTAGCTGTGCTCTGTTTTGATCTTTAGATCTTCCTCCATAGGAGTGCTGCCTTGCTGACAGCACACTTAAGTTAAAAGTCTCTGTCTGGAGAAAGACTTTCAACTGCAAAGGTGTTAGACTATTTTCAAAGCTTTTTTTCATCAGAGATAAGATCTATACTTGTCTACAGTCAACATCTTCGAAACACCATAAACAAAACAGAAGCCATCAACAAACTGCATTAATATTTTAAAAAGGTGTTCAATTATTTATGGTGAAGCTTCAGAATATTCTTTATATAAAACTTCAGTGGAAAAGAGTTGCCTTGAGATACATTTCTTCCTGATCAGTACTTCACCACTGGGAACAGTTTGTAGGGCTTTTATTTATCAGAGAACATCATCAACATTTAGTTAACTTAGAAGAAATGCATTAAAGCCACTTTGCGTAGTGGGGTTATGGTATTGTTCAGTTGCTGTTTGGGTATGCAGAAGTCAGCGTGGGCTTATTGGGTTACAGCCCACAATACACACAGGCATGAAGCACATGCCCGAAGTACGGGTTACTCAGAAAGCATGGAAATAAGCTATTTTGTTACAGCTTCTCGGATATCACAATGGATCTGCTGTGATCTGGGGAGCTATGATGATAGCCAGGACCCCAGGAGCTGAGCCAGGAGACTGTCACAGGACTGTGAGGTGGTTGGGGAAAGTCATCTGATCTTCCAAACTCATGTTTCCCAGGTATTAGAGGGGGATAGAAAGATATCAGCTTCCTCTGTAAATGCTTCTGAAGGGTGAGATGAGAAGTAGCTTATGTTTGGCATGAGGGCAATCAAGGAATAAGGGCTTAATGGTAGTACAGATTTGCAGGAGATAAAAGAAGTTTTCTCAGAAAAACTCCTCTGACCACTGACATCTCTGATCTGGATCCTTACCCTGCCTTTCCATGTTCATTTCCCCCCTTCTGCAAAAGGATCTTAACTTTTCTGCATTGATAGCATTGAATTCATGTATATAATTCCACAGAATATCAATGAACTTTCCCAGAATATTAGATTTATCCAGGCAGAAGATGATAAATGCTCACAGATGTATCAGCAGGTCCTTGTTAAATCCGGAAGATCATCTTCTTGAGGTCCAAGCTGGTGTCCTCTTGCACAACCCTGGTGTCTTTCACCTGCTCCAGAGGTGTGCAGATCTCTTGATGGCATCTGGGTCACTGTATGAAGTGTGTGGTGGTCTTAGTCCTGTTCTCAGGGAAAGCATCATAAGCAGCAGGATAGTTAGGTTAAAAAGGCAGAATCACAGGCAGATGTATTGCATATTTATTGGTATAGCCAGTACACAGAGAGGAAAGGAAGAAAGGAAGAAAGGAAGAATGGAAAAGAAAGAAAGAAAAAGAAAGAAAGAAAGATATTATTAATAGAGACTGGTGTAGTCTTACACAGTGGTTGAACTAGAGGGAGTAAATTTCACAGCTTCTGCTGGGAGCTCATCTTTTCTTTGACTACTGCTAGCCTGTTCCTGCTGGGCATCACTTTTATCTCTGACTCAAAGAACACTTCTGAAGAAGTTTCTTCCCTTGGGAATTTTTAAACTTGAAGCTATCTCATAATCTAAGGCATTTCAAAGGGGAAAAAGAGATTCTGGGCCTACTTGGAACAAAGTTATCACACTACCATCTGAAAAATGACTGTTCCCCTGTATGTCAAACAAAAGAGCACTGAGGAGAAGAAAAGAAACCCAACACGTACTTACTCAGTTTCCAGATTTAAAGAGAATAGGAGCCAAGTCAGTGCACTTGGAAACAAAAACACCCTTTGGAGACAAGTTTATTTAGCACTAAACTACTAATTCTTGTGATTTTTTAAAGCATTTTGGGGTGCTTTTAGACCTGCAGGTCGTGGTGACCTGAGATGAGGTGGGGTCTTGCCTTTTACAAAAAATAAGTTTCTTGTTCTTGTGTTTGCAGAGGAATGTGATCCAAAGGAACAATAATGGCTTAACTCAAAAGAGCTCTATATATGTTGCTAGTTGAAGATTATTTGTTTGGCTTTGGGGGGATCTGACTCATGATATTTAAATATTGGAAGCTGGCAGTGCTAACTCAATTCTTTATTTCTCTCTTTATTTCACAGGCTCTCTGGAAAGTAATCACAGTACTGACGACACACAGGGACCTGAGTCTTCCCTATTTGTGCATGAATTCACAGTCATGGCACGCCTTTGACCTTGGTGTTTTGAGAGCAGAATGAGAGCAAAACCAAAGCCAAGCTCCAAATCTGATTGTATGCTGATTTAATTGGCTTGGAGCCCTCCTGGTGATCCAGGGATGTAAATTCCTGCAAGAACAGAGGGCTTGACCCGATGATCTGAAGATTTTCTTCACATGTCAAACAGATCCAGCTCTTCTAGCAGCAAGTCTACTTTGTAAGTAGGAAGTGGGAAGTTTCTTACGTTATTTTCAGAGTAAGACAGTAGAATGAAGGACAATCGTTTGTCACTTCGCAGATAGCTTATTTTGGTGCTACCAGAAATGTGTCCCATTAGCATTATTACTGAATGAATTGTCACTATAGTATCAGATCTTCATGGAAAGATCCAAGCTAGTTGAGCTGACTTTTGTTTCTTACATAGAAAGCCCATAGGGAGACTGGGTTTGGTATGGGTTTGGAAATCTTTCTTATAGGCAACCTGAACATGTGAGCTTTTAGATGCTTCTACGATACATGGCAAATTGATTAGCACTACTTTAGCTCTTCAGGAACAGCACTCTGAGTCAACACTGTGTTCCCAAATAAAAATCACCTTATCCATAGGGACAAGTACAGGGAGGGGCAATTGCCTTTTTATTCAGTCTAGACCTTGTGTGTGTATACAGCAATTTTCTGCACATGTGAATTTGCTCCAGAGGCCCTCATCATCTATGGAACAAGTTTTTAGCCCAGTACTGCTACTCTGTACCCAGTAGATGTTCATGCACATCTACCTCAATTCCTGGGGCACTTTCTTGTCATCTTGTTGTGAAAGAGAGCCTGATTATATTAAAAAAGGAAGAAAGGGCATTAGCACAACCACACTTTAGTATTCCTGCAAGAAAGTGTTGCCTCTCTCAATCTCATCAAGCTGGGCTGGAGGAGGGGAAGTGTCTGTAGCTCAGCTGAGCTGCTGCAGATACAGGGCATATTTTCAGGTTGTAAATTAGTTTTAATCTACATCAACAATTATGTGCATCCCTGGTTTTCCTCTAAACTGCAGAAGCGAGAGCAATTAGTCTGATTAAGTGCACGACTGTAGAGCAGTCTGTATAGACTCTAATAAAGCGAGCATGCTTTTCCATTAAAACAATTTTCATAATGTAATTCTATGGAGTATTTTCTTCATTTTTCAGCCTTGTTTTCATTCACCAAGCTCCATATTAATTGTTAACAAAAAGCAGAACATGAGTTTTCATTTAAGGGCTTCCTCTCCATCTTTTTGACGTAAGAAGCTCATAGCAAAATCCAATTAGATAGCACGTGTTTGAATACACCTCAGTGCAGACCCGCTTCCTATCAAATCTTGATAGCTTGGAGATCACTGCCACTGTGAAGCAAGCATAGAGTAAAAGCAGCCTGTGGGACAGCCCTCTGTGTACCATGCTAAGTGCTGCTGATGCTCGTCTAAAGCTGGATTGTCCCTGAATTATCTCTGCTTGATTCTGGGGCCAAACTAGACTGCAGACAGGTCAAAACTGATGTTAGAAAGTGTCCTAAGGAGGGCTACGGAGATGGTGAAGGGTCTGGAGGGCAAGACTTAGGAGGAGTGGCTGAGGTCCCTTGGTTTGTTCAACCCAGAGCAGAGGAGGCTGAGGGGAGGCCTCATGGCGGCCTACAGCTTCCTCATGAGGGGAGCGGAGGGGCAGCGCTGAGCTCTGCTCTCTGGTGACAGCGACAGGGCCCGAGGGAATGGCATGGAGCTGTGTCAGGGGAGGGTCAGGGGGGTGTTAGGAAAAGGTTCTTCACCGGAGGGTGGTGGGCATGACCCGAAGCTGCCAGAGTTCAAGGAGCGTTTGGGCAGCGCTCTCAGACATTGAGTTTGGATTTTGGGTGTTCATATGTGGAGTCAGGAGTTGTGTCCCTTCCAACTTGGGATGTTCTATAATTCTATGATTTTATAAACAGTTTTCAATTTCATTTAATCCCTTGTGTCAAAAGAAACAGTTCAGACCTGGCCCTCACAGGCTAACTTCCCTCATTCACCATTGCAGTCCGCAGCCCTGGAGTCCTTGGGAATCACTCTGGAAGAGTGGTGAGTGCTCATCTGGGCTGGAACAGGCTGTCCTGGAGATGAGGACTGGGCAAACAGAGCAGGATATTATTATCAATACACGTCAGGTGAGTTGAAATTTTTCCATGTATTTGAATGCACAAGTTTTCTCTGTGTAATGGATGTGAATAAAGCACAGTATTCACATTTGATTGTGCCAGAGGAAAAGCTTTTTTCTGTCTCTCAACTAGCAGCATCTTTAGACTTCTTGTGTTTCCCCATTCACTTCTTTGCATCAAAAATAAAAAATCTGTATGTCCTATATATTTTTATTTTGTCACTCATAGGTTTACATTCTTTGTGTTAGGAATATTCTTGTTGTTCCTTAACTGCTCGATGCTTTCTCAGGTGATGTTCTGATCTTCAGATACTACCGTTGTTGTAATAAAATATAACGATGAAAACAATGTCTTTCAAAGGGCACATGCTGGAATGGCTTTTTGGATGTTGTGAAGAACTTTCATTTGCCAAACAGTTGAGAGACTTCATAAATTAGAGATAGCCATTAAGACCTTGAATTTATCTGTGTGTATTTCTTGAGGACATAAGGGGATTCCTGTCAGTAAATCTTCAGTGCTCATTCAAGAAGATGACAGTCACGTGTGATTCAAGTGATCTATGATGTACAAAAGCAGCAAATCACAAAGCCACAGCAGTTAGTAACAGCAATCAGGTGACAAGGAATGACAGATCAAGCCACGTTTCTGAAAAACATGTCTAATATGAATGATGAGTATCAATAAATATCACTGGCTTAATGCAAATAAATATAATGTTAATAAATCTCACATTCTGCTGAGGAGTGCTTCATATTTTAAATACAGCCTTTCTCTCTTGCTGTTGTCTCAGATGTGAGGATGAGTTTTGAACCATGGCCTACCAGGGCGCAGAGCAGTAGAAGCAAGAAGAAAAAGGCAGGGGAGCACCATACCACAGCTCCTGACTTCAGGAGATCTCTGCACAGGGTCAGATGAATGTTATCCTCGGTCTTAGAAGGTTTGGGGAATGGAGAGATTTGCTCTAACTTTCCTGAATACACTTAGTGCAAACTGTTGCTTGGTTGTAGTTTGGGTGGCCATGAGGGAGGGAAAGGTCTTGGGGCTCAGCTGAGGGGCTGCAGGGGAGAGGATGCTTTAAGCTGCCTTCCCTGGTGAGAAGCTGGTGACATTCCTGGTGAAAGTCCTATTGGAGACTGATGTCTTTGGTTCAACTTCCATGAAAGTCCTGACAACACAGTGAGGTTCGTCTGTGCCTGCCTCCTATTTCTGACAATGGTCCCTGCAGAAGCCTCGTTGCGGGGGTGACTCATTGCACACGGGTACCTGTGTTTGAGAGGGGAAAATTAATATCTTACAGCAAACCGGAAGGTGAAACTCTGGGGAAGAGTCAGCCCCCAACCAGGGAGGGACTCAGCCGCTGGTGTAGGCCCGCCCGGGAGGAGGCTCTGAGGAGTGGCTGCTGGTGGTGGCCCTGGCGCAGGTGGGACACCTCATGCCTGGCCTTACCCTTGCTCGGGCTCATGGACCTGCTGCAAACCTTTGCAGCTTGGCACTGTTGTGTGGGCTGTCTGCACCTTGCCACCCCAGTGGTAAGTCCCCCAGCGGATCAGTCTGCTGCAGCCCCAGCAGCTGCCGCTCTGGCCTGGCTCTGCCTGCAGCACCAGGCCCATGGAGCCAGACTGCACCCCTGGGAAAGGAAGGAGATGCATGGACTTCACTGCCCTGCCAGCAGGGAGGAACCAGGGATCCTCTTTTGCTTGCTTTAGAATACAGAATCAAGTATTATTCTTTCCCTAACCCAAAGCCAGAAACCTGCAGTGAAGTGATAGGAGCAGAGCCACCAGCGCCCACACCTGCAGCAGCACTGAGCTGGCCCCATCTTGCTCTGCTCTGGCAGATCATGCATGTCCATGCATGGCTGCTGAGTGGAAGTGTCCCTTGCTGTGTGGATAGGAGGAGTTTGGGGCAGGAGGATGAGAAAGAGGATATAAACGTTCCCAGGAATGGACCCACATTCACATGCACATAGACACCTCTGTGTTAGGTTGAAGAGCCCCAGGAAGGGAATGGGCTGCAGAGGTGTCCAAGCAGGTGATGAGGTCCTAGAAACCAAAAATAAAAAAGACACAGGCATAGATTTTTCCTCCTTTGTGGCTTTTCTTTCTCACTTTGCTTTACTAATCCCTTTGGATGAGTTTTGCAAGGCCATTTTTAGGCCGCAATCCCTTTTAATAAGTGTATTTTTTTAATAAGCATTTTTTTTTTCCATCAAGAAGTGAAACCTAAAAAAGGCGAAAGGCATTTTGTAGATCTCCTTAAGAGGAAAACACCCTTTAAAGTATGCCTGGTAGTGATCTCAGGAGCAGCTGTCAGTCCTGGCAGGCAGTGGCAGCCCAGAACGCGCTATTCTTAGACCAAGAAAGCGTAAGTAGGTCAAGTTACAACTGGTTCTTGTAAACACCGTCCCCGCTAAAACCAGAAATCGATACAAGGTCAGAAATTTGTAATATGCTGAACCACAGAGATGAAACAAATAGGGTGGATTTAGTCTCCAAATATCTGTTCTTGTGGTTCATCTCCACTTTTACCAAATGCATTGTGCCCTGTATGCTGCACGTGGTCTGAGACCTCTCTGCAGTGGGGAGGTGCCATGAGCCCTCCCCAAGGCCTGGCAGAAATAAGAAGGCAGTACAGCTTAGGGATGCCTTTTTATTTACATATCCTGTGGTAAAGTGAAATAGTTAATGAGACTAAAAAGGAAGTTGCAACTTGATAAGTTCTTCACACTTCCTAATAAAACACCGGGTATGTGTGAGCAGGGTAGCTGTAGCCGCAGGGCTGTGGTTCTGTTTTTCAGACCCGAGATGGATGCACAGGTTGTGCTGGTCCAGTCAGGTGCCCGACTCCTGGAAGTGGAGCTCTGTGGTTCACACCTGTTCCTCGCCAGCTCCAGCTGCCCACAGGCCCTGGAAGCTGGTCGGAACGACCATGCTGGCTGAATAGGAATTTCAGCTCCCACTCTTCCCTGGCTGCACTAAAAATCGAAGCCCCAGGGAGCAGGACATCACCAACTAACCAAAATGCTACCAGGAGGTGCAGGTGCTTAGAACAGGGCTGCTCACTGGTGCCCTCCATAATTCTTGGTCTTCTCTGAATCCCTTTATGAATTTTGGAGCTACTCACATCTGGTTGAAATCATACCAAGCAGCAGTGGGCTGCTTTTGTGGTGCTTCTGGCTGGAAGGAAATCTCCTGGGAAGGAGGGACGGTGCTGGGCAGCTGGGGTGGACCTGCAGGGTGCTGCCTCACTGTGACTCTCACCTCCTTCCAAGGGTGGCTGTGCCCCTGCCAGCATCCCCAGTGCTGCAGAACATGTCGGCATGGTCCCAGCTCCCCCAGAGCCACCCCACTTGCCTCTGTCTCTTCTTGCCTCTCTCCTTGTCTTTGATGGAAACATTTAAATGCAGGAGGAGTTCATCCATAGGCTAAACTGAAGGGTAGAGGTAAAATGTGGTTAGTAAATCTGATGCAGATTTCAGTCTTGCATTTATTTATTTTTAATTGCTCAATTTTACTCTCAATTTTATTTGGTTTGTAGGCTGGCATGATAAATTTGTTTCTACTCTTATTCCACACAGGTATTATATTACAGCTCAGGGACCTCCTCCACATCCAGCTGAGCACTGCCTAATTATAGCTCAGGCTGGCCTTTTAAACAAGCATAACATCTTTTTCAAATAACATTCTTCTCTCAGTTTTCTCTTGCAAATGTAGAAGATGTGCTAGCAGTTGTTTACAGTTACCTTGATGGGGAACTGAGACCAAAACCTCTTTAGCATCGAGCTCATCTTGATTGTGAGAAAAACTTCTGTGCTTAATTGCAGTACAGCAGAAGGAGGTTTCCAAACAAGCTTGTAAGCAGGGCAACATGAGGAGACCAGCTCTCAGCTTAAAAGACTGCAGCTGAGCTGAGTCTGAAATGAAGGAGAGTTGTCTGAATTCTGAGTTTGAGCCTGTGACTTGAAACCAAGGCTGGGTCAGTGGACTGCTTTAATTCCTAGTCCTTGTCAAAAGAGATATAATAATGTAACATCATTGGAATCCCATTGTTGGTCAAAAACCAGGCTAAATCTTCAATATTTTTTTGTTGTTGTTGTTGGGAAAGACTTGCCAATTCATGTGCTTTACGATGATTATCACAGCATGTTTGAATTCTTCCTTGCAGCTCCATCACTGAAATCATATTAACAAACAAGAAAACTCCATTTTGACTGAAAAATAAAATGTGCCTCTACTGTAGTTAGAAGATCTTGAAAATAGGGCTCCTAGAGCATGAATCCATCAGGCAAATGACTTCCTGCCCCAGCAATTTGTGTTTCCTCTTTCAAGCTTTTCAGGTCCTAAATCAAGGGGCAGCAATAACATCACTGGGAAGTTCAAAGGCAGCCACGGGCTATACTGCAGCTTTTAATGTGTAAAAAAACTACACTTATATATAGCTGATACCAGGACAGCAGCAGCTTGGGTAGGTCCTACTTTTGCGTCTGAGAATATCTTCATATCAGCTAAGCTGTTAGAGATCTCTGTGATGGGAGACTTGCAAATCAGGCCAACTTTGAACTCTTAAACTAAATTGCCTGCTAAATTCGTTCGTTAGCAATGCACTTGCTAATGGGCAATTTTTACATAATATTAACCATCATTACTGCATGGAGAAAACTCTTAGTCCTTTACAATCATAGTCTAAACTGGCTCTGAGGGCACAATACCACGGGACTAGAAGTTGGGACCACTGGCTGCAGTCCCTGGTCACTCCGAGCTCCAGGTCTGAGAGGTATGCTGCTGTCTCCCTCCAAAAAGGTGACCTCTGCTCCTATACTGCTTGTCCTATTTGCTTTTGTCTTGCCATTAATCCTGCTTGTCCCACCTATTCCTAGGCCCTTGTCCTTATCTTGGCCTCAGTCTGGCAAGTTTTTTACTTGGATGCCTCTGATGTGCAACTACAGCTGTTTTTGTTTGATCCCTTGGTGATCACATTGCTCACATACTTCTGAAAAATTATGTCTGGCTGTGCCATCACAAGGTTACAAGATACTTGTACGCTGCTGTTAACTACACTGTTTTAGTGTACAGGATGAAGGCAAGGTAGCATTGATTATGTCCTGACCAGTGTACTCCTACACATCCACAGGCCCCTATCTTGTCTGTGCTGTACTGATATGGAGGTGATTTAACCTGAGTTCGTAAGCATGCAATTCTGTAACTGAGGCAGTAAAGCTGATGCTGAAGTAGATACCACAGTAATTAAAAGCAAAGTAAAACAAAACAAAACAGAATCCAAAGAATCAAATGTGAAAAAAAAAATTAGGAGAGGCTGAATCAATTAGAAACCAGCATCAAGTTTTTTGTTAGCAATTTCAACCTGCTGCTTCTGGCAAGGCCAGTCTGGCTGCAGGACTCGCTATTGCTGAGGCTTAATGAGGACTCCTGGGAGCCTTTTCTCTGTGTGCCTTTCTGAAGCACTCGGACCTCAGAGCGAGCCTTAGATTCACCTCTTACAACCTCCTAGGTGTTTCCAGGGGGTACTAATGCTAAGACAGGTGAAGCAGAAGTCCAAATGACAGTAGTTTTCTTTCCTGACCCACCACCAAAGCAGGACTCCAGCACAAAGATTGACTTTGAAGCCCTGTAGAAAAATGGTCCGTGATCCCAAAATAATATCCCACAGGCTACATGTGGTATTGGTCATTGGAGAGGGACTGAGACAGAACTGAGTCACCAAAATCCAGAGCTGACACCAAGGTGTTCATCCAAGCAATCCAAGCCATGCCACAGTAACAGCTTGTGCATCGCCCATGCTCACCGCTGCTTGACTCCAGGGACTTTGGCTCTGCACAGGATGTGCAGGTTGGCACTGCAGCTCACTTGGAGACCTCCAGCTGCCTCACTCACTTCTTCTGGGGACCCATGCATTGATCTGCACCTGCTGTGAAGGACGTTTTTCAGCCAGCACTGCAAAGCAAGGCAGGCAAGGCTCATGGGATGAGAGGGGCTGGGAAAATGTCAGTGATCTCTGAATGAAGTGTCCTTAACCTGGCTTGGCTAAATGCCTGGCAGAGTGTGGGACCAGATTGTGGGTGACGGGGTCATACTCCCTGCTCTGCACTTCCTTGGGCTCTGGGGATTGTGCCGCGTGGTACCACAGCCTAAACACATCCTCCTGGATCTATAGAGGGATCCTTCTTCAGCTGTAATCTTGTCAAAGATTAGGGTAAGTTCCACTGTTTGTCTTCCTCCAGAAATGCAGAGCAGGCACATCTCATCCCATTGGAAGTGTTGGGATGTGCGGAGTGCAGCAGGGAGATTACCAGGCATTATTTCCCATTTGAACGGACACCTTTAATAGATGAATTCCCTGTCCATTCCTTCTGGGAAGCAGGAAGCTGTAAACACACCTGCAGAGGTTTATTTATACAGCAATCAGCTACTGAGATCTGCAGCATTTCCTCCTGGTATCAGTGCTGAAAGCTGAGGGCAGGGTGGCTGCAGTAAGTTTCAGCCAGTTCAGAGCTCCTTAGCAGAGAAAGCCTTAATGCCCCGACCTCATCCTGCAGCACGGGGGCCAGCTCTGTACTGCGTCCTTCAGCCCCCTGAGCAGGGCCTGCTCCTTCAGCCTTGCAGAGGGTGCAGCCAGCATCACAGGATTTGCCCCTAAAAAGATGGTGACAGAGAAGGTGATGTTAGCAGTGAAAGAGGTTATTTGAGCCAGCGATCCCGCTGGTTTCAGCTCTTCCACCTAGTAAGCCCAAACCCCTGCAAGTGTGCTGGGAAACACCCCACACTCACAGGCAGCTGCATCACTCCATCCCTTCCCATGCTGTCTAGTTTCCAAAACTAAGCCGTATCTTGGTGTATCTGAGGAGTCTGAAGTCCTTTTGTGAAACCAAACATACTGACTCCTCATCAGACCATCTGTGTTTCCCTTCAACAAATGATGCAGCTTTTGAATGAGCAGAGATGTGCAGGCAGAGCAGAATTGTGCGCCCCTCATTGTCACCATTTGACACAGTGCCCATGCATGCGGCTTCTGGCTAACAAAATGGAGAAAGCTTTTAAAATATTGAAACTGGTTACACTTAGCTGCATTTGCATTCACGTTTCCCTGACGTTTCTTGTATTGCAGAGAGCTCCTCTACGGGACAGTGGCAAAACCTCAAACAGCCAAAGTAATACCAGACCCATCTTTTTGTTAAAAAGGTCAACACTTGAATTTAGCACGTCCCTAGGGCAATTTCCCTGGGGCCTGATTCAGCAAAACCCCTGAAGTGCATTCTGGTTTCTGTGTGAGAAGAGCCCTTCTGAAATCAGCAGCTGGCTCCTGTACAGTTAAGCACGCATTTGAGCGCTTGATGGGATGCTGCCGCGCGGCTCCGTGCCTCTGGGCACTGGGTGCACAGCCAGGCTGTGCCTGCATGGGTTGGCCACTCGCCAGGCTTGTGCCTTTATTTCGTTCTTATTTTTTGTCACTGAACAGAAAAGATGTTGGTATCTAAAAGCTGCTGATGCTGTTGAGCTTTCCTTCTCTTTCCCCAGTTTCTCTAACTTCAAATAGGTCTGCAGCTCTCAGAAGGCGCTCCAATGGAAGAGCCTTTCTCTGCATTTAAATGCAAGCGTCGGTGTCCGCTTGGCTGCACGCACCCGGCAAGCTGCGCCACGAATCCACCTTCCTCCCACTGAACAATGAAGGCACCTTTCAACTGTCTTCAGATATTTTTTATGCACCGTGGAGAGACATTTTTCAGGACCAGACCACCAACAAAGTAATTTTTTGGTGTTGTTCAGATCATTTCCGTCAGCTGCGTCCATTCTGGTGTTGCCTCTGTAGCCACACCATGGCTTCCTTCACCTTAACGTGGCGGTGGATTATTTAACCAGTCCTCTGAGTGAACGCTCATCTAATCCTGCTCGACGTGTTCTCTTGCTTTCCATGCCTGAAAGAACAAAGACAGCTGAAACATCATCCTGCAGGATCCTCACTGTAGAAATAATTCATCAAACGAATCCTTCCGAGATCAGGGAATGCCCAGCCCTTCCTTAACGAGATTTTGAAGCAAGCAGTGGCATGACGTGACCCCGTCCGCTCGGCTCGCCGCGGGCTCTGGCTGCACACTGTGCCTCTGTTGTTTGAGACTCACGGAGCACAACAATGGTACGGGAAATCTGCCAGACCTCAAGCCTGCGTTGGTGCAGGGCTGGAGCGAGTGTATGTGTATAACCACGTGCTGGAAGGGATTCTTTAAATGCTGCTCCGGCAAGGACTAACGATTGAACAGCCGAGCCCTCCCTGGAATTTTGCATCTATAAAGATTAGCTTTCATTCCTCAGAACATTTTTGCAGTCTGTCCCTTACCTGTCTGAAAACACCAAGGGATTCAGATTATCTATCTTGTGACAAACTCCAGGGCTCCAGTAAAAGACCCCAATCCACAAAAATGGAAGATCCACAGTACCAATGTATACTGCCTGTGAACTGCTCATAGCAAAACAGCTTTCCAGTATGCTGTTTGTCAAATGGATAAATTACAGCTTGGTCTTCAGCAATACGAAGAAGCTTTGAAATTCAAGCAAAGAAACTTGCTGTATATGAAGTAAATAACTTTGTTTTTAAAAGGAAAGAAATATATTATTTTCTTGTAGGAATTGTTCTAAGCTTTTCTCTTTCTGTCTGTGCAATAAAAGTCCAACGTCTTGTTTCAAAGGTTTTTGTCCAAATGAAATAAGTAGGCCAGAATATACGTTCTACTTTTTTTGTGTGTGTGATTTCTTGGCCTGCAGGTCCATCCAAATTTTACAAGAGCATAAGTGGTGCAAGAGATAGGCAGAGTAAGTGCTGTTGGAAGCAAAGAGCATGGGAAAGCTTCTCTGGGATTTAAATCAGACCCTCGAGGGAGGTTATTTTGCCAGCTGTTTCTCCCTCAGCACACTGCAACCACTGTTTGCAGCAAATAATTGCTTCTCTACCGAAATTTTCACATTTGCCCATGAATATACTACAGGAAAACCAAGAAATGGCAGAACAGCTGCATGTAGATGTTCATCCCCGCAGTGAGCAGTTCTCGTGAAAGGCAGTGAGAAATAAACTGTGAATAACTCCTCCCCGTCCTACCAGGAGGGAGAAAGGAGAAGAGGCATCTTAAAATCTTACCCAAAGTGCTGGTGATGTTCTCCATGGCCTTCTTAGCTCTAGCTTTTAGCAAAATAAAGCAGTGTTAAAAAAATAGTCTTTACTAACAGTTTGGAGAGAACATTCCCAATGGGAAATGGTGCATCGGAGGTCTGGTGCAGCCAGTTTAACACTGCTGATGTTTTCTGGTAGCTGAGATTACACAGGATGAGGCAAACTGGGATGTACCATTTTGGGTGAAAGTCATGCAAGCTCGCCTCTGGACCTGCCTCCCCTTCCTGCCCCCCACCCGCCAGGCTCGGGTTAGGCTGTGATGTGCAAATTGGGCTGAATGCTGGGTGGGAACTGGCTTTTTGGTTCACAAAGTGGAGGTCCTCCCTCTGCTTGCATGAGCTTTCTGTGGCCAGGATGTTCTTGTGGTGCCACATCTGTGTGCCTGTGTACAAATTCCCATCCCTATGACACTGCTACCTTTTATAAATGTTTGAAGTTAGAAGTGGATATGCATTCATTAGTGTATCACACCGAGTCACAGAATGGTTAAGGCTGGAAGGGACTTCTGGAGGTCAGCTGGTAGCTGCAGTAGAGGTGAGAAAATGCCATAAGATTCCCATAGCCTGGCTGCTTGAGCTAGAATTTGCCTTTTACACCACCTTGGAGCCATTAGGTAGACTCCTCAAGCACTGGGCAGTTTCTCATCCCCTTTAGCAGCCTTCACTCCCAGTGTCTCACATGCTGTCCCCTTCAGAGCAGCCCACATGAAAGTCAGTCCCACAGACGTCTGGAGCACCATGTGCTGCAGCAGCCTCTAAGGAGATTTCTCTAGAATGCAGAAAAAACGACGCAGCAGCTCTCACTGGCAGGAAATCAGCTGTTTTATACCTGGAGCTACACACACTGATAGTGACACCTATGTGATAGGGGTGGTGCTTAAGAGAAACCATTTTCCCTGCTCCCCTATTTCCCAGTGTCTCCTGTGTGCCCTTCTTGCATCACTTTGGCTGTGTCTTCAGATCTGACTTGGTGGTGCAAAGAGCAAATGCACCCATGTTTATCTCCTTCAGATTTGGGTGAAACAGTTTGTTTGCTCCCACACTCTCCAAGCAGGTGAGCACTAATTTAAGACTGGCTGTTCCTCCCCTGGGGTGCTGTGTCTGTAGCATGAGCACTGGCACCCGCAGTGTGGGGCTGTTCCCAGCCCTGTGGTGCTTACAGTGCAGAACATAATGATGCTGGGGCTGTGCCATACTCCATCTTGTGCTGATCTGGCTGCCCTGGGGCTACTCTGAGAGTCCCTTCTCTGCCTGTCCCGAGCTGGGTAAACACTGGCATGGGTGGCTGGATGAATCCACAGCCCACCTTGGGAAGAGGCTCTTGTAGCCTGCATGGATGTATGAACGCCAGGAGCTTTCAAGCCCCTAATGATTCCCTCATTGAGGACAAGGCCGTGTCCTGAGTCTGCATGTGCCCATTGCTGATTTTGTGTCTGAACAGTGCTTGGCAAAAAGGATTTCTTGACCACATGCCTTAGCACTGCAAGTCCAACCAGCAAAAGAGAGAGATGTGCTTTCCTTCAGAGTCACTCTGCAGCAGGATTATGACCTTACAGTTCTCCTAGAGCCCCATTAATCCCAGGAGGTGACATACTATTAAATATCCTTATCACGTTCCAGAAGTTTATTTTGCAAATATTTCATGGGCTGTAAATGGAGCAGCTGTTCCCTCACAGCACCATTAATAGCACAGATCCTTTCTGCCACGAGCCCCGACCCCGCCGTGCCACGGAGCTGCCTCCCCCCGCCTGTCCCAACCTGCTATCGGTGAGCAGGGGTGCTGCTGCTTCCCCAAGCACAATTTTACCTTGTAAAAATACAATTTTCTTCATATCTCAGTCACAAAGCAGCAAAACAAAGGTCTGGGCAGGTCTACTGTGAGGGAAAAAGGAGCTGGGCTGGGACTACGAGTATCTATAGCAGGTGGCAATACAACCTGTGCAGAGCTGTTGTTCCCATCTCAGCTTCAGGGACTGCGTGAGAGCTCAGCACGTGGCTCTCAGAGGGGAAGGGAAAGGAGAACGTGTCCCCTCTGCACAGCAGCTCTTCTTCCATGGCTGAGCAAAGCCAAGGGCCAGCAAGGCAGAGTGACCAGCCTGACACAACGTTAGCCCCATGTGCTGTAACTGCTGAATGAAATAGTCCATGGGCAGTCCTTGGCCTGGGGCAGGATGCACAGCCCTTGGGTCTTGGCCAACGTGTGTCCTGCATGCCTGGTTCACAGTGCAGGTGGGCCCTGGGGACCAGTGGGGAGCACAGAGGCAGGGCATTCCCGTGGCTGGGGAGAGAAGCTGGGGGCTGGGGCAGAGCTGAGCCCCCCATCCCTTCCTGCTTGCCTCAGCCTTCACCAAGAGGAGGGGGAGCAGCAGAGACACAGGCTGACAAATTTATGGGTTGGTGAATCCTGTCCCTATATATTTTTTTTTAAACTGGAGCTTAGCTAGAGTTTCAGCAAGCCTGTAAGCTAGGATTTGCACCTAGCTGTGGGGAAGATAAAGGTCAGGTGTGGTAAGCCATGCTTTGTCCTAAAAATGATGCTAAAAATGAGCTGATGTTGCCAACCTATGCTATGTAATGAAGACCTCCTGCCAAAGAAATTGGTGTAACAGCTGGGCTGTCACAGCAGTCTGGAATGCTTAGCTGGTGACATGAAGAGCTTGCCTCCTACACTGGTTTTATGCTAAGCCTGGTGGGGCTGAGAGCAAACGCAACACTTCTTTTCCTTCACTTGCGGTGTCACAGGCAACCCAGTAGCCTGAGACGGGAATTCAAAATTTCTGGATAAAACACAATAAAAGGGTAAAAAATTTAAGCAATGAATCTGGCAGAAATACAGAGCTGATGAGCACCAAGGGACTTTTTGATGTCAGAAGGACAACTGTCATCCCTCCATGGAGATGGGGCGCAGGGGATGCAGGTACTCAGGGATGCTCTCAGGGCAGGTTCTGCGGATGCTGCGGGCAGACGCCTGCAACCTTCTTCTCCATGGGGCACTCAGGGGGCTGGTCAGGAAGCTCCTCACCCTGCAATGTGCAGATCTTGGATGACAAAGGCAGTACTCACACTGCAAACCCACTCCAAGGTGAGCTTTGCAGGTGAGGCCAGCAATAGTTCTTGCTCAGATTGCAATTATTTTACAAGTGTGGCTCTGCTTAAGTGCCAAAGGCATTTATGAAGTTCATGGCTTGAACAGTTAGGATGACCTGAAATTAGACTGATATGGAAGAGAGAATGGAGGGCATTGTGAGGTAGGAAAGCTGCCTAAATAACCTTGATCTTAGAAACAGTCTCAGAAGACTGAAACTGGAGCGGGCATTTTGATCTCTTTGCTACCATGCATTTAAATCCACGATAGTTTCTGAACATTTGTGTTTTTACTTGCAGTACTCTGGTGATGCCCCAGATTGCATGCATTTCCCTGGCAGCTCCAAACCAGCTCTGTTCTGCCTGCCTGGTGCAGTGCAGCAAGAAGCATCAGCCCTGGCCAGGCAGGACAACAAATCCCCTTGCAGGCAGCACTGCTGCCCCAGTGAGAACTGCCTGTGGTGTCAGTCCTGTCCAAAAGTGTACGTGGCGGGATACAAAAGGTTCCATTCCCTGCCACTTCACCTTGCGACCAGATTGCACAGTCTCTGTTCGGGTACCTTCAGGGCCAGACCTTCTTTTTGCGAGCCAGACACCTGTGCAGGTGCAGGCACAGCCACGCCTCCGGGGCAGCAAGTGAGCTCATTTACTTGGAGTGTCCCTTGCGTCCTGCCCCCCCTTGCACACACACACACGCGCACACTTCTCCGCTGCTCCTTGGCTGACATTTTCCCAGTACCTCCCTTCTCTCAGGCTGGTCATACCCGAGCCACATGCTAGCAAACCTCAGGAAATAATTGGCACTGAACCAATTGCTTCTTACTGCAAGAAGGGCTCTGCAGCGCAAACAACATAAGCATGCAGAATCGTGTGCCCCTGCTGCCCAGGTAATCATCAAACAAGCATCAGCCCTTTCCAGTGTGTCAGGGGAGGAAATGCTGAACTTCAGCTCAAGTTAATGAAGCAACATCCTGCTAATGTTTCCTGGGATAACGAGCCTCTTGTCTGACCTGGCACCGACCACCTCCTCTCTCCAGGAGTGCAGCGGCCCCACAGGAGCTCTGCAGAGGGTCAGAGCAGGTCTGCTGCCTGCCCTGGATGGCTGCAGAGGTGCCTCATTAGCTAGGGCTGGCCCAGGTCAATGTCATGTCATCCAGCACGGGTGGGCTGTCAGGTGCCAGAGGTTCTGAGGTGAAGAACTGATTTTGTTAATATTACCAGACAAGCCAAAGAATGCACTGACCTGTGTCCCTGTGCCTCTGCCAGAAAAGTTACAGTGGAGTAGGAATTGAGCCTTGCTCCTAAGTTCAGCCAGACCTCCTGTCTGGAAAGTGTCTGCTGTGATCCATACAGATCTGGAGGATGGGAGATAACACCTCTTCACAGAACAGAATCGTAGAATCGTTAAGGTTGGAAAAGACCTCCAAGATCATCTGGTCCACCCACCACTGATCCCCACTGTGCCCACTAACCCTGGTCCACACGTTTCTTGAACACCTTCAGGGATGGTGACTCCACCACCTCCCTGGGCAGCCTGTGCCAGATGAGCTGCGTTCCTGCTGGTCAAGGCCACCATTCAGGTGTCACCATTTACATGTTTACTTCTAGGTGACCAAGCACAGGCTGCTTTGCAATAAAATAATGGGAGCAGATAATGGCCAGCTCTGAAAGTGCAGTGCTTCCATCTGCCCATCTTCACTGGCTCTCTCTTCTTTGGAGCTCCCAGTTAGAAATTATCACCCCATTGGAGATCTGTCGGCTCAGGCAGCCTGGCCTGCCCCTAGCCACCCTTCTCCTTACACACCTGGGGAGAACTGTGCACAAACTGGAACAGTTATGGGCTTCAACAGCCCTCCATCTTCCTGGCAGCGTGCAAGGACAATCAGATTTGTGGCCAATTTTGCCTGTGGGGTCTTTTCTGCCAGTGGGAAGTGGGATGCCCACTATAGGCAACCTGCTTAGCAGTGTCGGGTGGGAGTGGGCTGCTCTCAGCACCCTGCCAAGCACAGATCCTGTTGCTGCCAGACACGGTCTGCAGAGAGTGCCCAGGGCATGGAGAGACAGCAGGGGACGCGCTCCGGGCACATCACTGAGTGCCTCCTGCACGCAGGCAGCACACTGAAAGGGTGAGCCTGGAAGCCCAGGGCTTCCCCTTAGGAACTGTGCTGCCTGTGCAGTTGCTCACAGCTGCAGGATGATGTCTGTGGCCTGATCCAGAGAAAGGTGTTATTGATCTTGGTAGCACCCAGGTACAATGTTTGTGGTTGCCTAATCAAGCCCTGGGAGCCTAAAGTAAGTGTTTCCCCATTTCAGAGAGGGAAGTGAATGGTAATGTGTTAATACAGGGTGTGATCCTGCCAAGGAAGGGTATGCTAGCTGAACAGGCAGTGATGTCCTTGTTTTCCCCTGAGCTGCATCACGCTGAAGTCTGCAGGCACAAGCGTGGGTGTCTGTGCACTGCTCACTCGCTGCTCTCTGCCTGCAGCCATATACCCTCAGGTCACAATGCCTCCATCTGCTCATGCTGAGATGTGTTAATTGATTTTGTAGAAAGCAAAAAGTGGATTTAACTGTTCATCAGTGACGCATGAGGTGTGATTGCCAAGACGAGAAGAGGACAAGGAATGTTTATCACAAACAAAAGCGGAAAGTAACCTTAGTGCTGTAGCTAGGGAATGCTAAAAGGCTTTGTTTCCTGTACATTACTGGCCAGCGGTCCTGTTAAAAATCATTGTCCACTCCTAATGCTTGTATTGCAATGAGCCCAAGCAAACACAAATCTAGCAAGCAGATGGGGAGGGTAACCCTAAACGGCTAATGATATCAGGTGTGGGCTTTGGCCAAGCAAGAGGAAAGAAGCGCTGGGGGAGCCCACACCAGGGGAGGGTGCTGGTTTGGGCTGCTCCAAGATTTGTTTGTTCAAAACTTTGTTTCTGGGTCAGATCCTCACAGTCCCTCAAGCTCAGCTGCCTTTGTGATGGCCTCGAGTTTGGGTCCTGGGGCAGGAGGGCGTTGCTGGCTGTCCAGGCCATCTACACCTGACCTTTCCGCTGTTCCTTAACAGCACTGTGCACCAAGAAAGAATGACAATTTCTTTTCACTACCTATGTACAAAACTCAGGTCTGCGTGGTTTTATGCCAAGTTTTGTTTCAGATTTTATTCCACTTGCTCAGGATAAATGATTGATGTGATTAGGAAGTCATTAGAGACCTCTTGACTCTCTTTGGCTGTGTATAAATGCTTCAGAGATGTAAGGAAAGGTCAGTGCTGAGCGGGGACCTGCTCCTCCCTTCCCTCCCCGCCATGCAACTGCAGCCCTTATTGGCTTTGTTTGTCCTAAAGAACATGAAACAGGGCCTCCATGCACTCAGGGCTCAGTCCTGCCCTGGTTAAAATCCCTAGCTAGATTCCTCCTGGATTCAGAGAAAGAGGGAAGGATAAGATCCTCCATGGGCTCATTAACACCAAACACACCTGGGTAGGAAGGAAAGCTGATTGAGACATGACTACTTAAATTAAGGTCATGTTTGGCATTATATTTCATACTTTTCTCAGGAATCAACCTCTTATTTGGGTTGCTATGGTTACTTGATACTGTTATGCAAACCCAAGTCAGCCTATCGCTGGAGTGCTGGATGTGGGCAATTTGAAAAATAAATACCACAAATGCGGCATTAATCACCCCAGAGCTCCTCTGACTGCCTCAAAACCATGAAAACGATACTGCTTCTACTGAGGGTCATCTCTCACTTGGTTCTCGTTCACAGAATAAAATGTTTTAAGATGAGCATCATCACTTCTTTCACCGGAGTGAGGACGATTTGTACCGGCCTTGTATTTGGCTCAATAAATAAAATAGAAACATGAGTATCAGCATCTCTCTGCAGAGGATCTTTATGAGTGTGGTGGACCAGCAGGGGCATATTTGAGCCACCATCAGTGTCACTTTATGTATTCCTTACACTGGCAGAGCACAGCTACACCTTGTAAAAGGGCTTCCAGCCCTGTGGGGTTGCCCCATCCCAGATATCTCCTGATGAACTGGGAGTTCATGTCTACAGCATCCAGAAGCTCAAACTACTGTAAAAAACAGTGTCTAACAGCCACTGAGGCTGCTGAACCACACTTAGACCAGGGCTCATGCTATGAAACATTCATGGAGATAAACTTCCCTTTTTGTTTAAATTCAACAATAGTCCTGGTTCTAGTACAGATACCCAGCTTAGTCTGGTTGCCTCTCTTCCATTCAAGGTCTGGACCTGGAGCTCACCGCTGCACAACCTATTTGCAGACCCTCATGTTTCCTTGCATTGATTCTTGGCTGGAAATATGCTGCTTTCATCTCTGAGTTTTAGAAATCCAGAAGCAGAGCAGGTGCTTTCTATCTGGTATTTTTTCCCTGAAATGGAACTCAGGCTATGGTCTCAGCTTGCTGGCTCTGTTCACTTGCTGCTTGGAGTGTCTAGAGGACTGTGATTCCTTTTCCATGTTCTCAGGTTCGGGCTCTCCGTCTTCTCACGGTGGATGACACAAACTGCCTGCTGCTGGCTAGATTCTTCCTAATTACTTCCTGATGATCTTCTAGATAAAGGAATGATGTTCTATCATGGTGCTGTTCTTTTTTTTTTGTTTTTTTGTTTTTTGTTTTTTTTTGTTTTTAACCAAACTGCACTGTTCTGCCCAAGAATCCACAGTTGGTGTTTGTGAAGGGATGAGAATGGGAGGAAATGTAAGCGCATGCTAACACAGGTAGAGCATCACTCAGAACTTGCTCCTTACTTGGCTGTGCAAAGATATTTGAGGGCTCATTTTGGCTAGAGTTTAGCTAGAATTTCAGGATTTTGCTTTGCACAAGTCTGAAAAATGGGCACATCTCTGCCCCGATCTCTGCTCCTTTCAGACAGTTTATGCAACACAGCACTATCTCTTTGGTAGTCCCTGTCCCTTTGCTCTAATGTAGCAGAGCCCTAACAGCTCTTATGGCCACCAAGAAATGGTCAGCACTTCTCTGTGGCTGCCACAGCTCAGCTACATGGATTTGGGCAAGAGATCATCTATCTGAGGAGAAATAATGGTGCCTAGTTGAAATGTAGCACCTGCTCCATGACATCTGTGTTTGCTGTCCTGCAGGAAATAAGAAGCAGCTCCTCCCAGAGAGGAGGAGGAAGTGTTGTTTCCTGCACATCACGCCTGGGTTGAGGGCACCCAGGCAGGCCTGCACGACAGGCTCCAAGCTTTCAGAAGCAGGTTCGCCCACCCATAGCCCCAAAACCCGCACAAGCACTGCAGGCTGAAGGTACTGGGCTGTGTTGGCACAACAGTGGGTGGGTACCTAGTAACTGAGGGGAAACCTTCCTCACAGGCAGTGTTTACAGGCTGCCTTACAAATGACTCTGGAGATTTAAGATCTCACACGACAGCTGTATGAGCTAGAGCTGAAAGCTTTTCACATAGCAGTAGTGCTGATATGGTTGTTCATGGAGATAAAAATTGTATTTCTACGTGGTGCCAGGACATAGTTTATTAGAGACTCACTTCTTTTCATGTGAGAGAACTAAATCAGGCTGTGGGCACACAGACACCTCGCTGGGGTAGAGTGGGAGGAGAACCTGCTGGATGTCATAGAATCATAGAACGGCCCAGGTTGGAAGGGACCCCAAGGATCAACGATCGTGTCGGCAGCGCCTCGTGTCCTGCTCAGATATCGTTTAACTCATCCCCTCATCACAAAGAGAAGCACCCCGGCTGCACCTCACAGCCAGCCCCAGGGTGCAGGCAGCAGCCACGGGTTCACGGCCTCCTCGCTGCCTCGTGTCCAGCCCTGTGCCGGGGCGGCTGGGCCCATTGCTGGAGACTCTCAATATGTCAACAGCAACAAAGGCACCAGTCAGGCTTGATATTAGAGCACTGTGCAGTTTTACTTGAAGTATTTCCTTAATTCCATAAACAAGCGTGAGTTATAGGAAAGTGCTTTACTTTATCGGGGTGTCAAGCACAGCAGACTCACACTCATTTGGAAGAAGCACCGTGGTGTGAAGTTCTCATGCAAAGCCCACGGATGAGGACAGACAGATGTCCATCATCCTCAGGGAGGTTTCAGTGAAGACCAATTCTAAGAGATTTCAGCTACCAGCCCGCATGGATGCCTGTGAAACCCCAGGTTGCTAGGGGAACAGGTCAGGAAGGGCTGACACGAGGGTGTCCTCAGAGCCATGCCTCCCACTGCCACACTACAGACCTCCAATCTGGACACTATATGCAGTGCAACAGGGAAGGTTTGCTGGAGTTCTCAGCCTAACCACTTTTCTGCACTAACTTCTTTTCAGCTTTCTCTCTGCCAAGTGTGTGAAGCTCATCTGGACCTCAAAGTCTCCTACAGAAATCTGCTCTTCTCTGACCGTGCCTCTGACCCTGCTGCACCAAGGACTCCAGCACCTGTAAGCAGCATCGGTTCAGAAAACAACACTGATCGTATTTCTAATTTCTATGCATTCTCCTTCCACTACAGCTTCTGCCATCAATCCCTCATGTATTTCTCTGCTGCATTGTAGTTTGTTTTCATCAGAACAAATGCAGACTGGATTTTTGCTCTTCTCCCATAGGACCTTGTATTTGTGTGTGGAAGCCTGGTGGTTCAAACGTACATCCTGGAGCTTGCTCTGTTGCAGTAAGAAATTTTACTGAAGTGATGAAGGTCAGAGCAGCTCTGCCCTGAATATGCTGCTGGCGCAGGGTCTGGCTGCCCTGGGGATTCACCCTGCACCTGCCTGCTCTGGCTGCAGCCCTGGCCAGCAGCATGTTTTAAGCTTTAACGCTGCGGAAGAGTGTGGCCTTGGTTATCTACATTGCTGAGACCTTGTCCCTGGTTGCTGACATCAGCTCTGCAGAAGGTTAAGCCCCAAAGCCTCTCCATAGCTTCAGCCAACAGTGCCTGGGCAAGGGACTGCTGTGAGAGCATGTCCCAGAGCACAGTCCCTAATCCGCTGACAGCTTTCAGTTCTCCTCTAGGAGAAATCCATTACCTGCAAGGACTGATGCTTAGCATCACAGGAGGAGTTGCCTTTTAGTGCTTTTCT
This sequence comes from Penelope pileata, assembly GCA_013396635.1. Classification (NCBI taxonomy): domain Eukaryota; kingdom Metazoa; phylum Chordata; class Aves; order Galliformes; family Cracidae; genus Penelope; species Penelope pileata. The sequence goes on along the minus strand of WBMW01001134.1, from coordinate 1,004,473 downwards.
TTAAAGCCCAGTGAACGACAAATGCTGTGTTCCAGAACACAGATCTATTCAGAGCAAGCAAGACTATATTAAAGTTGAGATATAAAATACAAAAATTTTGGCAAAACTTTCTGCATTATTTCACCTCTGATATTCTGCTGTTCTCTGTCCTGATTGCCTTTGAGGTGACTGGGTACTGCTACTGCAGGTGAGCTGATGTTTTCTTCACTACTGCCTGCCATTTAAAGCAGTTTGAAGACAGACAGCTGTAAAAGACTAAAACTGAGGTCTCCCTCTCTTTCATCCTTCTTGCCTTACCTCTCATTTGTGGTGCCTTAGAAGCAATTTAAAGCTGTCTTCTTTTCCTGTTGCCTTCAGGGCTCTATGAGATCTTCTCTGGGTCAGAAATGCTGGCCTGGGCTGGCTGTGCTACTGTGTGTGTTTGTAGTTTGAGGCACAGCACTGCAGCTCTTGTCCAGCTGGAAATATTGGACAGAAGTGACGGAGGAGTGTTCTCTGTCTCGGGCGTTAGTGTGGAAAAAGGTCTAGAAATAATAAAGATGAAAATGAAAACAGTAAGCCTAATAAAACATAATAACAGGTCTAAAAATGAATGAAATCTGACAGAGAACAAGGATCTGTGATCTGGCAACAATTATAAACATTTATGCGACTTGTGGCCCACACATTGGCTGTAGCAATCTTCTCTAAAGCATTTTTTTCTTATTATCTTGGATTTTCTGGTCATATTCATCTCACAGAGCTATNGTTATTTCTTTTGTTCTCTTTACTATTTTAGTAAATAGCATTTATCTCAACCCACGCATTTTACTGCATATCTCTCTACTTCTCTCCCCCGTCCCATTTGGGGAGGGGGGAGGGTGAGTGACTAACTGTGTGGAACTTAGCTATCTGCTAAGTCAAACCATAACAGAGACACAACAGATAAAAACCTTCCAGAACACTGTAAATATCTATTTTATGTGAAATAATTGCCAGTTGGAGCACTGTTTCTCCCCACTGACTGTAGCATGATATTCCAACTTAGATTAATCCCACTCACCAGACACCAACAAAAAGTGATGATTCCCTGTTGTGTTCCCACTGAGGATCAGCCTTGCTAACAAGTCAGCATGAAGCAGAGCTCAATGTGAATGAATGATTGTCAGAAAGACTGTTGTGATCATTAAAATTTGGAAGTTTTATGAACATTTTCTGTGATGTATAGAAGGACAAGACTGGTGAGAAGCAAACATCAACAATATGGGGGCAATTCTGCTCTCTGTGTCCAAAAGATAAATCCTGAAGACCCTCGCTGTGCTGACATCTCATTCTAGAGATGCTACCCACAGGGACTTCTGCCCTGTGGACAGTGCAGTGCTTTGCCCATCTGCCCTGAGGAGGAAGAGAGCTGAATGCAGCACTTCACCTCCCACATGTGCCAATCCCTGCAGTGAATGGCGGCACAGTTTGCCGTGCTTTGATGAAACAACAGCTGCGACATCTGAGGAGTGTTCAAAGCCTCTAGTTTGCTGGAGAGTGTGAGATGGCTGCAAATGTAGTTGGTAACTCCTTTTGTGACTGTGTACTCTGAACACTTGATGATTTCCCTTTGCTTCTGCTGATCTATTGTCTCTGTCCACTTTGGGAACTGTTTTACGCTTCAGTGAAAGTTTTACGCTTATGTGAAGAAGTCACACAGGTACTGATGTAAATGCCATGCAGGCAGAGTCACGGCTGCCAGACTCTCCTGGTTTGCTGGATAGGTAACTCTATGTGGGAATAGTTTGTGGGATCTCTGGGCAGGGATGTGGTGTGCCGTTGGCTTTGGAGGATGGAAAGTCCTATACTTCACATTGAGGAAGGAGCTCAATGCTCCCAACACATTCAGCTTTTAAATAAAAGGCTGAAAGGCTTAATGCAAAGAGAATGCTAAACCCACCTGTGTCTAAGCAGACTGAGGTGTTTCCCTGCAGCCCCAGGACAGGTACCTGGCCTCCAAAGAATGAGCACGTAAGGCTTGCTTTGGCAAGTCACACACTGTGGGTACAAGGACAGCACGCTGCTGCAAGCTTGGGTTTGTACAGGGTAAGATATCAGTGCTCTACGTGAGTCTCCTAAGAACACGTGATTACATGAGGAAGTGAGTGCCAATTTAAAAATGAACTCATTATTAGCAGATTAAAAAATATATCTGCTCTGATTATGTAAGAATGGCATTGAAGGATTATGTGCTGCTTGGTTATTAGGCTAGGAAGAACTTGAGATAGTCACAGTGATTTTAAATATAGACTAGAGCCTTAAGTTTGAGTATGTGAGGCATGAAGAGGGAGCTTTGGCATAGGGCATGTGAAAGCTGAGAACATCCAGATCTGTCAGAAAAAGAAGGAAAAATAAAAGTGCCAACAAGAAAAATATTCAGCACAATATCTAAACCTCTGGGGTAGCATTTAAAGTAAAGACATTTAGATAATTCTCCTCTTCTTTCTGCTTTCCTCATCAGTATTACATCACTTGGCTAAATAAACCATCCTTACAAAGACATGGCCTTTAAAGCCTTTGGGGTCTTTGTTTGTAGAGAGCAGGGATATGATTTTGGGGATGGTTCAGAAGTTTCGCCTTCTGGCAACTGCAGACTCTAATCCAGGGTATGCTGGAGCCAGACATTCCAGGCACTGGTTGGATTTGCAGCCAATGTACAGGCATGCTCCGCAGCTCAGGTGTGGTTATTGGTAACTTCTGTGTCTTTTTTTCACAAGTATTTGTGAAATACATATACATGTATATATGCATCCTGTAAACATGCATGCATATGGATATATAAATATATATATTTATGTATGTAGGAGCGTTCTGTCTGATGGTATCAAAAGTATATGTAACACAGTAGTATGGCTCATCTATAGTTACTACGGACCAGCTTTGTCCATCAGAAGGTGTTTCTTAGCCAGCAAGGTCTCAGTTCTAGCAAACAAGCTGCTTTCAAGTTACTGGTAGGTTAAGGAAAAATAATTTCTCTGCTATATAGAATATTTGAGCTTGCCATTTCTTTTTTGTAATGTTAAAATTATGCAGGATGTTGTGTAGAGAAGCTCAGCTACAAACAGCTTCCCTGGTCTGGGACAATTCCCCAGTGAGCTGTGACAGGGGCAGGAACAGAAGGGACACGCTGACACTGCAAGCAGTGAGGGGGCTCCAAATCCAATCTGAGAGCCAGTCTGGTAGTCCCAATAGGCAGAATCCTAGAAATCTGAAGATATTCAAGCAAAGACCACTTTACATTTGCTCTGTTTCTATCTGCTTTCCCCATATTTCCCTACCAGGCATTATGCTGGGTTGGATGAACATTTGTTCCGGTACACTGATGAATTCTTGCAATCCTATATGCTCCTCTAGTGTCTCCTGCAAGATCCTCAGCCCAGCAAACCTGTGTCTGTACAGAAAAAGACCAGGAAGATAGTAGAGTCACCATCCCTGGAGGTGTTCAAGAAACATGCAGATGTGGTACTTGGGGACGTGGTTTAGTGGGCAATATTGGTAGAAGGTGGATGGTTGAACTGGATGTTCTTAGAGGTCTTTTCCAACCTTAATGATTCTATGATCCTATGAAAAAGGAAGGGCATGCAGGAGATAGAGTGTTCTCTGGGTGTGCTGATGACTGACACTGATGAGTTGGTTCCCTGCCTCCAAGAAGGGAAGTTTTCTAGCTGTCATGGATGAGGTCCAAGAGGAAGGAGCTGTGCTGGGGGAACATGTAGGGAAGGGAAGAATGTGGGGCAGGATCAACACAGCTATGCCCCATGCTACCCTCAGGCCGTGGGAAGAATTTTGAATCTGGATTTCCAAAATCCCTGACACCAACAAAGCAAGGACACTGTCTTTGCCCAAGTTTTCCCTAAGATGTCAGGCATTGGTCAAGCCTTTGCTCCTTCCTTTGTATACTTTAGCAGAGGACTCCCACTGATGTTGACTTTCGTGACGCTGCTGCTTGGGTGTCTGGGAGGGCAGGAGAAGGGCAGCCAGGCCAACAAAAGCAAAGGTTCCTATGGTCCAATCCCTGCCTCTGGTGATGGCATGGGGATGCTATTTATGGAGCTCACCCAGCAAACCCCAGCAGCCTTCCCCTCCGCCCCCCTGGTAACCTGCAGCTATTTGTTTTGGTTTGTTTTCCCTTGGGCTGGGCTCCAGCCAGCCGGGCTCCCTGGCCGGGCACGGCAGTGACGTGTGAGGTGCAAGGGGACGGGTGGGCTTGGGGAGGGGGTATCACAGTCTGCCTGAGCGTCAATGAGGAAATGACACAAGGATCAGCAGATGGGCTCCATCCAGGGGGGCTGGCAGTGAGGGTGAGGGCCTGCTTTATGGCCGGCCCTGCGCCCCTCAGCGTGAGTGGGACCCTCCCACTAAGCTGATGTTGATCACTCTGTGGAGGCACCAGAGTCATTGATCTGAAGCAAAAGCTCCAAGTACTCAGCCAAGGAGGGACCTTTGGTAGCACAAAGCCAGCCCCCAGCCCGGTCCAGCTTGTCCTGCTGAGATGTATTGGTTTAGAGGAAACAAACAGACGTCTTTTTGTTCACGCCTACGACAGGCTCTGGTTGTGCCGTGAGCGAAGGGAAGGTTCAGCTGAGCCACGTAGGCTGCAGAGCAGTGTGCTCCCTGGCCAGAGTTGCTGCAGGGCGGCAGAAATACTCCTGTGTGTGCTCTGGATCTGGAGCATTGGCAGCACCATGGAGAATCGAGGGGGGAAGAGCAAGCAGGTGAGTCAGGGGCTCTTACTGCAAAGGACGATGTTTTCCAAACCTCCTCGTCCCAAACTGTTCTACCCATAAAGTGATCCAGGATTTCGTTAGGCTGTGTTTAAATGCAAAGAACATTTCACTCCTTTTCGCTTTCTTTTAAATGCATATGAACTTGAGAAGCTGTGGGACGACAAGGATGGCATAGGGCTGTAAGCTGGAGACAACAGCCGTGCTGTGCTGCAGACACTAACTGCGCAGGCAGTTGGAAATGATCTTCAGAGATGCTGAAGTCAGCACACAGGCTTCTGCAAGTGGCTCTTTCTTGCCTTTTCCTTCCACCAAACAGACACAAGAAACACCCTGTAAAGTCCCATTGCCTCCTGAGGGCTGCTTGCAGCCCTGCCCTCAGCACAGCACGATGTCAGGAGAATTGACATGAGTAAATCAGCCCCCAGACCCCACGGCACAAGCAGCCTTAACCAAATCCTGCAGCCCAGCTTAGCCCTTTTAAAATATTTTAGGGGTGATGTCAGCACCTGGGTTACCAATGCACTCGTTCTCTCCTCCCTCAGACTACTTCAGTTCCCACACAGGGACGAGGCACCCAGACCGAGTGGGACATAGGCAGAAGCTGAGAGGGAAATTGTATCTGCAGTGACCCAAAGCCCAAGAGGCAGAACCGCTGGGCTCCATTTACCTTCATAAGGTAAAAAAAAAACTTGGCTTACTTATTAGGTCGGATTTTCTCTTGCCCAAGGATACGGGAGGCTGGCAGAACAGCTTGGGAATGGAGGAATTTTGTTAACTGCACGCACTAGGCTTTTAATATTTAATCTGCAAACTAAAGCAGTTCCTATTTAAACTCTCTGTCTTCAGCCTGGTATGGTCCCAAGGCTGCTGCTGTTTGCACCATACATATTACAGCCCAATCCAGCTTCTAAGATTCTGGTCGTAGCTGAAATTCATTGTTTTTCTAGAGCTTATGCCTCATTTGTTTAAAGGCTTTTATTTTTTTTTACATGGCATTTGGATGGGATTAGTGCATGACATTCCTGATAAAGTATCCTCATTTCTCTCCATGAACTTTAAGAACATAAAAAATTCAAAAGTTGCTATGATAAATAAAAGCAATAACCAACAGAAGAGCTTTTGAATATAACTTGAATGGGATTGCTATAGATCTATAGAGGCTTGAAAGTGCAGGAAAGTCAGAAGCTGCTTGTGAAAATCCTATTTCATCCATAGGATTAACTCACAAAATTTACGTTCAGCAATGGAAATGTGTAACCTTAAGCTCTCCTTGTACTTCTAGTGGGACCGTAAATAATTCATTGCTTTCTAACTTTTATGGGAGAAGTTGAAATTCAACTTTTTCAAGCTGTAGTATTTCTGTGCAAAATTTTATTTACAGGAAAGATCACTTAAGGAATGTTGGATAAGTGACTGGGATAAAAATCCTTGAGATTTGTTAGCCTTTCTTTATAAGAGAATGGTTTTCAACTAGTTTCTTGAAAAATGAAATATGCAAACAAACACAGGAATGTGGAGAACGCTAAGCAATGGTATATTTATAGTGCACATCAGTTCAGAGTTACACGGGGATTTTGGAGTTATTTATTTTAAAATGCTCACATGAAGCAGAGCGAACTTCCAGGGACTGCTCCCCCGGGGCGATGTGTTTTGGGGTGGCACTGAGATTGTTTCTTGTCAAATGCTGGAAACCAAAGAAGGCGATAAGCTGCCCGAGATCGCTGCTACTGAGCAGCACCCGCAGTGCTGACTAACTTCTAGGCACAAAAAACAACATTTATTGATACCAACATAAATAGCTCTGCTGAACTTAACTTCGTGCATCTGTTCCTCAAATATTTTTCTTTTTCCTTAACAGAGCCTGTGACCTGAAAGCTGAGCTCAAGGACGCTCCCTGCCAAGCCCTGAAGGTTTCCCCTTGCTCTGCCTGCTGACCTCCGCTCACTCCCAAACACCCCCAAAAATGGAGCGATCCACACAAGAACTTTTCCTCAACTTCATGATTGTCCTCATTACTGTGCTGCTCATGTGGCTCCTGGTGAAGTCCTACCAGGAGTAAGGGACAGTGAGAAACTCTCGGGGCTGGTCTGGGTCTCTCTGGGCAGTCACCAGTGACAGCCACCGCACATTTCTCCGTTATGAGCTTTCGGTCGATTCGGGATGCTGTGAATTTTTTTACTCTCTAGTCTCTGTTGCCTGTGCTACCGTTTGTAATGGGTCTGTGATGGTGTAATTATTTTATTCTGCACTGATCCAGCTGTAAAATGCAAGATCCTTAGGAAGTGTCCTGTGTGGCTGTGAATGCTGTGCTCCTGTGCCCACGGCATCAGCTTTCCTGGTGTCAGGGCAGGGTACAAACCCCGCAGCATGCAATGAGTCTGTCTCTGTCAGCCAGTGTAGAAGGTACAGACTTGATAGCAGAAAGGAATGTGAAACTCCTGCTTTCGCTTGATCTTGTTTCACTTCAATAAAGAATATGTGAAACCATTTTTTGTAGCTTTTCTGACTGCTGTTCCCTGGAAGACTGCTGCAGCATGGTGCATCACATAGGTCTGGTTGTTCCTCTCACCCGGATTTTTATTTGCACTTTATCAAAAATTGCAGTACAGTGGCAGCTGTGATCCCGCAGGTTAGCTGATGCTTAGCCACAGGGATGAGTTGATTTCAGCGATTTTAATGTCCAGGATGACTTACACCGCCTGTGCTGTGGATGTGGACTTCAGAAAGACCCTCTATCCCACAGATGATTTTGTATGGGAATTCCCATGGTCCTATTTATGACCAAGTTGTGCTAGGAGCTGTGCCCTCGATAGGAGTTGATGCCACGGTGCTGCTGCGAGGGGATGGCAGTCCCTTGGGCCACCGCGCCACGCCAGGCATGGGGACACAGCCCTCCTGCTGCTTCCTGCCGTGGTGTTGTCGCCTGCTAAAAAATCTTGAGCCAGCTTGAAGTGTCCACTGTCCCAGAGTCCCTGTGGAATCAGTTGTTAAACTCCTCTTAGGCATCCCCCACTTGCTGGTTTAATGGCTTCAGAGAGTGAGCATCTCCTACAAGAAGGTGCTGCTTCACCGTGTGACCACCTGGTCAGAAGATGTGATTCTCCCTTTACATTTGGCATTGGTGTGGCCTCACCTGAAGCATTGTGTGCAGTTCTGGGCTCCACAATATAAAAGGGATGTTAAGGTACATCCTGAGGAGGGCAATGCAGCTGGTAACAGGGCTGGAGGCATGTCCTGTGGGGAGACGCTGGGGACACCCAGGTTGCCCAGTCTGGAGAAGTGGAGGCCGAGTGGTGACCTCATCGCTCTCTGCAGCTCCATGAGGAGGGGAAGCAGAGGGAGGTGCCAGGCTCTGCTCCTGGGAACCAATGGCAGGGCAGGAACGGCACAGAGCTGCCAGGGGAGGGTCAGGTTGGGCATTAGGAGACATTTATTTACTGTGAGGGTGGTCAAATACTGGGATGGGCTTCCTAGGGATGTGGCTGATACCCCAGGCCTGTTAGTGTTCAGGAAGCATTTGGATAATGCCCTTGGTAACATGCCTTAGCTTTTGGTTAGCCCTGAAGTGACCAGGCAGTTGAACTTGATGATCCAGGGGTAATGGTTTTAAAATGAAAGAAGGTAGATTTCAGCTGGATGTGAGGAAGAAAATCTTTTCCACGAGGGTGGTGAGGCACTGGCACAGCTGCCCAGAGAGCTGTGGGTGCCCCATCCCTGGAGGCATTCAAGACCAGGCTGGATGGGCCCTGGGCAGCCTGAGCTGGCGAGGGGCATCCCTGCCCACGGCAAGGGGGTGGGAACTGCGTGATCTTTAAGGTCCCTTCCAACCCAGGCCATTCTATGGTTCTATGATCTTTGTAGGTCTCTTCCATCTGGACTACTCTGCCCTAACCTACCCTACCCTACTTTACTCTAATTTAAAACACAGCTTTCTGCAAGAAGGCAGCTGTAGGGGTGCCATGCTGCTGGCACAGATCTCTTTGCTTTGCAGGAGCCTGTACGGGGTGGGCAAAACCGTGGGGCTGTGTTTAGAGCTACCCAAGCCTGCTTGCTGGGGTTTTTGGGTGAATTCATACCAACTGGGACAGCTGAGAGAGACAAAATGTTGTGATAGCACCATTTGTTAAATCTGTCTGGTCCTTAGAGATTGCTGGGACCTGCCACCTTGTCCTGGGTTGTTCTGTCTGTCCTGGTGTCTGTCCATCCCACCAAGAAACCCTGATGTGGTGCAATGAGAAAAAACAATTGTTGTTTGCTCCTGGTTAAGGCTAAGGCTGAACAAATATCCTCCCAGGAAACAGTGAGAAAACTGAGACATTGAAATGAATTTGCAGCCTGTCTCTGCAACCCACCTTGCACCAGATGCTGCTGTAATTTCACTAATTTACACAGTCTGTTTGTGTTCATAGGCTTGTGGGTGGCACAGAGGAGTGGCTGGCAAAGGACATGGAAAAATCTATTTTTAAATATGGTGAATACTTGATAATTCAGCATGAAAGACTCTCGTCTTTCACAAGCTGTGACTCCCTACCCCGGCTGAACACTGTCTTCAGCCAGCATTGTCAGACCTTCCTTGTGAATTAAAAATAGACCCTTGGGTTCTCCCACGCATCACAGCCCTCACCAGGGACCTCACTGCTGCCTGGGAGGGATGAGGCTTTTTAGTCAGGGTCAGAAGATGAGACCAATTCCCATCAGCCTGTTTCAGAGTAGGCATGCATGAGTAAGGTTAAATACCCCAAACCAGTTCTAAAAAGTGAGAATGCTGCCTAAGCGGTTCTATTTTCAGGCATTTGTAAATTTTAGCAGATTTTGAATGAGATAAGTTAGGTTATTTGCCTACATTAAATTCTGTCATTGGCCTAAAACTGAAGAAAAAGTCAATTCAATCATCAGTAGCAGAGCTGGGTGCCCCCATGTGACAGCACCGTGCTGGTCTGTAGACAGACGAGCTCCAAAGAGCATCAGCCAAATGCACACATACAGGCAAATTCTGTGGTTTGAGGGACCCTAATGCAGATGTTTGGTATGACAATGGAGTCTCAAACTCTCTCTGTTATCTTTCTGCTTGCAAAGATGCCCTGGAGGAGCAGTGGCTCTCTGTGTTTATTGGTTTTTGTTACCAGACCCTTGCAGCATAAGAGAGATTGAGAACATCAGAGCACTTCTGGGTTAACAGTGATTTGCCTTTAGTTTATTGGTTTTTAATTTGCCTAATTATTTTAGGCAAAACATGTACTTAAGTTATATGTAAGAGTTGCTCACTGAGCAACTTGTTCCAGTGCTTCTCACTCCAACAGTAAAAAGGTGTTTTCTTATGCTCAGATGTGGTAGCATGAGCACAGTGGGGCGGTGGTGGTGCGTTTCAGCAGTGGTGACAGCAAGATGAAAGGCAAGCCACGTTCTGGACAGCCATACACAGCTGTCACATCATGAAATGAAAAGCGTCTTGGTCCGCTCACCTGTGTGATTCAGTGAATTACATCCCAGGAACTGTGTACAGAGCTGAATATCAGCCTCAGTGCGTTGGAAACGATGGTTGCAACATTGGAATATCACAAAGTTTGCACTAGGTGGGTCCCACAAATGCTCACACAGGAACAGAAAGAACACCGTATGCAAGTTTTTCAGGATCTATTGAACCAATACGAGGCTGAAGGTGATGGTTTCCTGGATCGCATCGTTAGTGGTGACAAGACGTGGTGTCACCACTGTGAGCTGGAGTCAAAACAGCTGTCCATGAAGCAGTGACGTGAATTCACAGCACTGGGCACAGCACTCCAGGTGTGAGGGTGCACTGCTGGCTCATGGTCAGCCTGGTGTCCACCAGCACACTTGTGGCCTCTTCTGCAAAGCTGCTTTCCAGCGGGGTGGCCCCAGTTTGTCCTTGTGCCTCCTCAGGACTTGGCGTTTCTCTGTATTGAGCTTCATGAGGTTCCTGCGAGCCCGTTTCTCCAACTGGCCAAATCCCCCTGAATGACAGCATACTCATCTGCTGTGTCAGCCACTTCTCACAGCTCTGTATCATTACTTTACATCTTTATGTACATAAATTATTTATACACATACATTTATATACCATAAATCATTTTAATGAACCCGTAACTATTTTAAGCTGTGGACTTCCTTCTCTTCTTTATGGCCACTCATAATTTGCAATGATGTGCCATGAGAAGTATTTATTGTGCAAGCTCTCATTTGTATCTGCGGATATAGATAGATATAGGCATCTGACCTGCTCTAAGATTTACATAGCGTGCATAGGACATGAACATAGCACAGCACCTCCTGGAGAGGACTGAGAAAGTGACACTGTATTCACCCTGTTTCCCCTCCCACCCCACCTTTGTTAGAAGACACTCTATGGCACCTCAGCAACTACCAAATTCAAGCAAAGATGTGAACTTGAGTTGACCTGAACAAGGCACCTTTTTATTCTGGTATCTAAGTACAGATGAATTAGCCCCGTCCAGAACCAGAAGTTCAGTAGTGGCCTTTCCATTCGCTTTACTGGGCTTTGGACCAGATCTTAGCTATCTAATTTTAGATGTTTGCACTTCAGAAATTTGGCCATGGGCCTGGTAGTTCAGAATTGTTACACACTCAGCACTTCACATAAACTAGAGACATGGGATGTGCAACGTGCTCTTGGGAATAATCAGACTACCAGTTTGGGTGCCTGGATGACAACCTAAGAGCCAAGTGTTAGGCACCAAGATTTGGAATTTTGGACAGATGTTTAAAAATTGTTCAGTGAGGTTTATCAAAAAGCTTCTATCAAAAGTGATTTTAGTCAAAACAGTTTTCTCTGTATTTTTTTGCAAGAAGAGCATTTTTCTCAAGGAAAAATAAAATTCCAGAAAGAAAAAAAAATCAAAAGTCCAGCAAATGCCCCCAGATTCTTCTCATCCAGATGTCTGTTGTTCTCTGTCACTGAAAGTAGTTAGCCCACATGCATTCAATTTTTGTCATTCTGAAACAACAGTGGCTCTGGAGTGTTTCACATTCTCTCCTCTGCTGCTCTTGCTGTACGAATTATAAATATGAGTTTTATTGCCCGGATTGTAATACTTACCCCATCCTAGTTGTAAAGACTGCTGGTTTCAAACAATGCCATGCTTGAAACCAGCTGTGTTCATTTTGCTTCTGGATTATGTCATGGCTGCTGTAGGCTGCGTGGCTCATGCCCCTCTCATTGCCCGAGCTCCAAGTCAAGCAATGTCTCTCCGGGGAGCAGCTCTCTTGAGGCATCACCTCCGAGTCGCAGGGCAGGAAAATGCCCTGCAATGAGAGAGAGGAGAGAATGGAAAAGAATGATTGACACTGAGGAACCACATGAGCTGCATTTCTAAAAGTGGACTGACTACAAACCATTGCTTTCTTGCTGATGTTTTTTAGTTTGCATACTCACTCACAATTCAGTTTTCTACGGAAAAATTTGCATGCTGTGTAAACGGTGTGTGTATGTGTGTGTGTGTGTCAGTAGATGACAGAAAAAACGGAAGGAGAAAGAAAGGCAATAAGAAGACTCTCAGCTACATCAAAACAGCATTCCTCTGTATATATATAATTTTCTCTGGACCAAAACAAGAAAATATTATGCATAAGTAACTTCCTTGCTACACAGCAAGTCCAGTGCTGTTCTATTTATACAACTGCATTTGGCAGTGACCCAAAGGCAATAGATGCCCTTGCAATTCAAGAACTTTGCACAGTAATTATCTATATTTTACTGGTGCAGTGAGCTAGGAAGGATCAAGAAAACTGACAGCTGCTGACACTTTGGGATTCCATTCTGGGGGCTCCTAAATCATTCCTCACCTACACAGCTGAGCTGCCCTGCCCCTTGTGCGTAGGGCTTACCCACAGATCAGCGTCTCACAGGCCAGAGCTGGAAAAGCTTTTGGCATCCTTCCCAGGGCCGTATACAGCTGGTGCTGGAGCCAACCAACTCTGACCTCTTAGCTTAACAGTTCAACTGTCAGCTTCTGAAGAGAGATGACAGTATTTTCAAGCAGGCTTCATTGTGCTTATCAGCTAATGCTAATCTCTGCTTGCACTTGGCTGTTTGGTGAGGGAGAGTAGGGAAGCGTAAATTCAGGCAGAATGAACAGTGATGGTCAGTTTGTGTCCATGCGCTTTCTGTATTGCACCTGTACTTGCCAGCTCTTCACTGCAATGAGTGGATGAGGGTGATCAGCAGTAATAGCTCGGCCTTGGCAGCCATTGCTAGCTAGATGTATAAATATGCTTCCTTTTACTTGTACTACAGGGTCCTGAAGGACCCAAAGTGCAGAGATGTGACTTTATGGACTCATAAACTCATTTAGGTTGGAAAAGACCCATTAGATCATCAAGCCCAGCCATCACCTAAGGCTGCCAAGTCCACCACTAAACCACGTCCCTTAGCCCCACATGCACACGTAACTTAAACACCTCCAGGGATGGTGACTCCACCACCTCCTTGGTCAGCCTGTTCCAGTGCCTGACCACCCTTCCTGTGAAGAAATTCCTTCTAATATCCAACCTAAATCTCCCCTGGTGCCACTTGCAGATGTTCATCTGTTGGCTTTGTATATATGCACCTTTGTGTCCTCAGAAGAGCAGCCAGAACTGCATCTCTCTGCCAGATGACTCTTTTCCTCTTGTCTCATCTCTCTGTGCTCAGGATCCAGGCAGCGGCTTTTGTCTTTGGTCCTCATGGCAGTGACACCCACTCTTAGCTCAGCACTCTCACACTTGCAGATCAGGCTGGTGGGTCGGTGTTCACAGACATCCAGGCACATTATAGTGCTCTCGTTTTCTTAGAAAGGACTTAATCCCTCTCAGGGATGTGCCTTGGGAGAAGGGCTTCTGGAGCGAGCCTGCGTGGCGCTCACTGAAATCTGCACTTTCCTGTGTGCTCTTGGCACACTGCTGTGACAGACCGGCCTAGAGGCACGCTGCAAAGCATCTAGTGGGAGTGACCCAATTCTTTAATCAGAACTATGGAACATGCTGAGCAATAAATAACCTAGAATGGATTTTGCATGTACCTCCTTCCCTGTGGTATTTGACCATTTTGCCATTCAGCTTCTTGCCCACAGAAATCTGCAGGTGTATCTGTAAGCAGGGGACATCGTTTTTCAAACACCCGCAGTGCAGCTTCGCTGGTGACTGCCAGTTACAGTAGAAACACAGAATCACAGAATCATAGAATCCCTAGAGCTGGAAGGGACTGTAAATAAACTAGAAATAAGTTATTAAACTATATTGGCTGATATTTTAATCAACATAAAATTTGGAAACAATAATCCATGGGAGTGTTTTAAATTATCAATTTGATCAGCTAGGGTCTAAAAGTTATTAGGCTATGAACAAAACAGGTAATAACAATTTACTTTTTTTTTTTGTAAGAAATTGAGTTCTACAGTCTCAGTAGAACTTCAAATCTAGTCCAATTTTTTTTGAATATGTGGCATTTTTTTTTTTTAAGGTCTAAAACTAAGTTAACTGAGAAGCTAACAAGCATTGAAAACACCAACCCTTAGGTTGACTTTAGGTGGGAAACAGTAAACAGCAATTTCAACAAAGGAAGGCTTGTTTAGCCAGAATCAAAGCAAGTCCAAAGCTAAACATACTTTTCTCTTTTCTTCTTCTTTCTTTTTTTGCCCTGGAAATACTACCAATTACAAGATGAAGTTGGATGGATTGAAACAGCTGACCTGTAAGCGACATGGTGACTGGAAGACAATGAGTAGGACACTGTAATAACGCAAACACAAAAAGGACAAAGAAGTTGATGCCAATAAGAAAGTGTCAGCACACATTAAAGAAATCTTTCAAAAAATAAAATAACTGTTACCAAAAAATAAGATCATACCACTCTAGTCTGTTATTTCAAATCTAAACATGAAAAGTGCAATTAGGGCTAAACTCTCAATCAGAATATGACACGCTAAAGGAGATCAGTGAGGCTGTAATGCAGAAAGCACAGTGGCCAGGGAGAGCTGTGGTCACTGATCCCCTCCACAAAGTGGGGAAATGCCATACTGGGCTCCAATTCAAGAGAAATTTTTTTAAGAACATTGATTATTGTTTGTTGGGTAGTCAGATGTCACAGACATAAACAGCATGCAGGACCAGGATAAAAACATTACTTTTGAAAAATGACAGTGTGATAATAACCAAAGTCTGTGAGTGAAACAACCTTACGGGAAAGGGAAGGCCAGAAAATGAACCAGCAAATTCTGAAAAAGAAAAAAAACACCAGCAAGTATTTACTAATAAAATCCTGCTATTCAAAACACAGAAACTCTATCCAGATTAGAAAAACTGAAAATAAATCAGAGAAATTAAATGCAAAATCATAAGGAGGGCAAGGAAAAAAGAAGTTGAGTAACAACAGGCCAGGTGCATTAAAAGCTGATAATAAAAGGCACCAGAAACAGAAACCCTACCACAGAAACTGCAGGGTCTGCAAACGATAGAGATAGAACAGGAGTGCTCAGAGAATATAGGTTTAGTACGGGAAAGGTATGTTAATTATCTGCAGCAATGCTCACTGTGGAAGAGCTTAGGAATGTTTTCACACTAGAACTTCTATCTGCAGATGATGAGCTGGAGGAGGTGTCTCAGCTGGAGGGCCAGGAGTCGATAGAATGAACAGTCATATATCACAAGGACCAGATGATGTTCAACCAGTGATCTTCGAGGAACTCAGATATGAAATTGCCTGCCTCCTTTCTGTGGAGTGCAATGTAGTGCTTGTGTCAGACTGGTACCCGAGCAGCAGAAGGTGGCAGATGCAATAGCAGTCTTTAAGAGGACTGCAGAGAAGATCTGGGGAGTTACAGACCAAGAAGTTTCATTTTCAAATTTACCAACCAACCAACCAAACAAAAAACCCACACAGGAAATGTATAGAATTCACAGACACGAGTGAAAAAAAACAGCAAGACTTCTGCAGAGGGAAATCATGCTTTCTGTATCTATTACAACTCTGAAAGAGTCAGTGAACATGTCAGTAAAAGTGAGCTGATCAATACACTTCAGAAAATCTCAACTTTATTGAGATAGAAGGGAAAATTCTCCCTTTAAGTTGTTGAAAGACAGAAAGAAGGTGGGAATGAACTATGAAATTGCTTAATGGAAAGAGGTCCATAAGAGACTGCACTGTTTAGCATACCTTCAGGAAAAGGAAGATTGCAAAATTTGCTGGTGGTACGAATGTCCTATAAAAGAGTTGTAGTGTTGTCTCAATACCAAATGGTAAGTAGCAAAATGGTAAATGCTACTTGTTCAAGATCAACAAATGTGAAGTAGGCCTCACAAGGAGAAAATTCCTTCAACATGAAGTAATGAGCACAGCAGATGCTGGCACACAGGAAGGCCCCAGAAATCACTAGAGAGAGCTCCCTGATCGGCTCCATGCTCAGGGTTGGAAAAACTGCAGAGAGGGGAAATAATAATGATAAAAACCATTGTGACAACTTCAGTGTGAGAACAAATGAAGCGTACTAGATCTTCTTAGCTTGGAAACAAAGATGACTGAAGAAAGGATAAGAGTACTAACAAATAAGGCCCTATGGACTGGCTATTCACACTTTCTTGATCCATCAAGTAAATAGCAAACAAAATAGGGACATATAAAATGAAGAAAGGCATTCCAACGAGCAAAATTGAACTGTAAATCTCCTAAGTACACGATGTTCTGAAAGAAAACAGTACAGATATGTTTTAAAATATTTAGACAAATCTGTGGAAGAAAAAAGTAGTATCAAGAGCTGTTAAATGTGAGGATAGACTTGCTGGCTCCACAGGAATGTTAAGCCACAGATTGCAAACACTGAGGTGCCCCGAAGAGTTACTAGTATCTCCTGGTATCATCAGGGTCACTGTGGGGGCAGGGGCTCCCCATGACAGCAGGGCAGGGGCTGGAAGCCAGGGCCTTTCCACCTCCCCAGCCAGGGAGCAGGGCAGGCTGGGGGCAGTGATGGCAGCCTGTTCTGGTTTCAGCAGGCAGGCCTGGAAACCCCACACAGCCTTTCGCTCACCCCCCCCCTCCTCCCAGCTGGGATGGGGGAGAGAATCGAGAAATAAGGTAGAACTCGGGGGTTGAGATAAAAACTATTTACTAACAGAAAGAGGAAAATAGAGTACAATAACAGTAATGATAATTATATACAAAATAAGTGATTGTACAAAGCAATCGCTCACTGACCGCGACCGATGCTCAGCCAATCCCCAAGCAAACGGGCCCTCCCTGCTCACTTTCCTTCCTTATATCACATGATGTCATATGGTATGGAATATCACTTTGGTCAGTTTGGGTCAGCTGCCCCATTCTTGTCCCCTCCTAGCTCCCTGCGGCCCCCCCAGCCTCTTTACTCTCCTGGCAGAGACATACAAATGTCCTTGCTTCTGTTCAGTGCTGCCGGGTGTTATCAGCCATGTTTTCTTTCTAGAACCAAAACACAGCTTTGTAGCAGACACTGAGAGAAAGTTTCAGTTAGAAACTAAGACACAGCCCCAGCATAGGGCAGCAGAAACTTCACTGGGGGTGGGGTTAGGCCAAGCAAGAGAAAATTGTTAAGAGATATAGCATCCTTCAAATACATACAACATAGCAGCAAAGGAAAAAGCAATGAACTCTTCTTCATGCACAAAAATCAATGGGCTTGAATGTTAGCAAAGAAGATTTCCATGCCGTTTTCTTAAAGTCTAACTGATAGAGGATATAGTTGAATACTATGCTACACTGTTGACAAATGTGGAGCTGCCAATATCAAAATATGCTGTCAGAGGTTTTCAAGAATGAGTTGGTCAAAATAAATCTGCCAGAAATAGTTAGATCTGACCTAGCTTGGAAAGAGATACCATCTCTTGTGGAGCTGCCACCAAAGCAAGTAACAATGGCTTCCCTTCGGTGTTCGAAAGGTCACAGCCCCACAGCCCAGCTCAGTGAACAGGGGGATATTTTACAATGGAGAAGAATGTTGATAGAAAGTGGATGCAATCTGCCTCTGTGAACTAATGAGTATGTGAATAGTTCAGCCTACACTTTTCTCAATGCAGTTTAGAAAGTGTTTCTGTGACTTGGAGCAGCGTTTCCCAGCATAGAAAATTCCTGCCTCAGGTAAGACAAATGCTACAGAAATTTTATTTCCTCAAGGCTGACGCAGCCTATTTGGGCTCCCTCGGGTTTCAGGGTATGGGAGTCTTTCTACACAGTGGAGAGAACATGGCAGATTGAATGAAAATCTCCCGGTGGTGTTCCAAACACCTCAAGGGGCACAGACTCAGCATGATTGCTGTACTCTGATTTCCACTGGAAACTCACGTATAAACAGTAACTTCTATTGTCCCTGCAGTCAGCTGGCAGGAAGGGGCTGAAGCAAGGGGTTCGATGCGATAAAGACGAGTTGGTGGCAGGCGAGGTCATTTCTTGCCTTGCCCGCGGGAGCTCCGAGCACCAGGCGTCGCTCCCCGGCGCTGTCCGTGGTGCTGAAGCGCTGCTCTCCGCCCCGCGTGCTCGGGAACGCGGCCCTGGAAGGGCCGGGCAAGGGTGTGTGTCAAAGAAACGGGTAAGAAGACAGAATTCAGTGAAGGCATAGTTAACTCATTATTGTCAAGAACTGAGAAATGTACCAGGTATCAAACTGAGGAAGTTGTCCCCTCTGCCTGGAGGATCTAACTTTTTACATTGAGGCATCATTTAGTGGTCAGATTTCAGTCACTGCAGAATGATGACATAATAGCTTTAAACAAGGCAAGACAATATCTTACATGTGTTATGTATATTGAGTAACACAAGCTTCAGCTACATCAGAAAAGTAGCTGTTTCAGTAGACAGGTCAAGATACTAAAGACCTTGCCCAGAAGTTTTATTCAATAACTATAAAACATGGTATTTGGCTCTCAGAGGAAGTCCTACTTGCTTGTTGTTATTGTTTTGAGATGGCTTTCTAATGGCCAAAACAAGGAAAGACAAACTGAGGATTCAGCTCTCTTGCAGATTCTAGTGTAATTAAATTCATTATTTTCTGTTGCTACTCATTTTTCCCAAATGTGATAAGTAGATGCTGCTTGTCTATTTATTAGGATTCTGTGAAACAGAGCTCCTTGTGATGTGAAAAACATTACTTGTCCTGGTTGGAATAAGGTTATTGGGAATCAGTCATACAACAGCAGCTTGCTGAAATATATTGATATTATCTGTGCTTGTTAACAAAAAATGTTTTTTTCTAAAGCACATTACTTTTTCCCATGGAAATGTTTATCACAGGTAATTAAATATGAAGAAAATCAATTTATTACACCTGATTTGATCCTAGGAGCAGTGAGCTGTGGTATGCTGGAATTAGCCTCTGGCACAATAGAAAACATGCAGAAGTCTTGCTGCATATGCAGGTAATGCATCACTCTCAGCTTCTGACTTGGTGTGAGTATTTCAGACTCCCCTTTTTTAGTCAGGGACATGGTCCTGTTAGGGAAAGAAAAAAAAAAAAGTTCTTATCAAACTCTCTCTATTGTAGGCATTTGATATTAGTGTTATATTATTGATTACATTTTCAATAGAATCACAGATGGCCTAATTCAAATGACGTGGGCTGAACTGCCTCCCATAGTGCTCTGCCCCAAAGGCAATTCTTCTCTGGGGGGAAGGGATCTCTAACTCCCATCACTCAAATGTCTGAGAGCTGTCATTGCCATTCCTGAGAAATAATGGAATAGTACTGTGGCATGTTAATTACCATTATGTATGAGGCTCATAGAAAGTGGTTATAGACATCCATAATACATTTAAAGGAATTACAGAAGGCACTGCTGCTAGACAGTGATGTTTAATTTGCATGTATAGGTGCAAATTAAGAATGTAGAATGAAATGCTGGAGTGCCAGTATCTATCTCTATTACTTGCCATTTAGGCAACTCCAACATGATTTGAATTGCTGTAGGTTCTCATATTCACTGCACAACCTCTCTGTAGCTTTTAAATCTCTATTGGAATTAGAAAAGAGTTTAGCACTCCAAAAGCACTGGTATTTCTACACGATAATGGAGTCACTGCCTGGTATTTCAAATAGTCTCCCAGGATATGAATGCTTAGTTTAGCTTTTAACACATGGGCACTCACATCACTGATCAAGGGAGACTTTCTGACCCACTCAGTAGGTAGTTGATGTTCACAGCTCCCTCAGACCTGCCTTTTCATGCAGGAAATGAAAGGAGAGCACTGTGCTGGGACTATAACTTCTTGCTGAGACTCAGGGCTCCCCTTTTCTTTGCTGTTGCTGGGTTTACCACTTTGAGCTGGATTTGGAGCCAGTATAAATTTGTACAACTTCATAGCAGACAAATAAAACTTTAACTGAGGCTGGTCTCAGGCATAAGATAAAATAAAAAGATAAGATGCATTCTGTGACCAAGAAGAAGCTAATTCTCCCTGAAGAGAGCCTCTTGGGAGCCTGAGTGCGCTTAAGGGGCAGAACAACCACATGTGCCAAACCAGCAGAAGAGCTGAAGGCCTGCTTTCCCAATGCAGCCACACACTCACGCCCCTTCTCCACAGCCTTCATGAAAGAGGCAAGACAGATGGAGGCAGCAGCCTTCAGATGGCCAAGCTAAGAGCAACCTTTCCTGGGCATTACTGTCTCAAGTCCAGTGGAGGATCTTATGTTTCCATTGGGCTCTCCACGAGGAGTGAAATTTGCTTCTCTGTTGTCCTCAGTTTCTTGGGCCTTGGAACAAGCACTGTTGCCATGGTCAGACCTACTCAGGACAGAGGCATGCAACCCTTACAAACCTCTCTGTGTCAACTGGACCCGTTCCAAGTCAATCAGACCTGCCTTTATATGATCTCCTCCTTCAACATGCACTTCAGACTGCTTTTTCTTTCAAGAACCTTCCCAGCCATGTTGTATCCGCCAAGGATATGTCTGTCCTTGTTTATAACATGTTAAAACACCAGGCTCTGTTGTCCATTGGTTCAGTTTTTAACAGTCATCTCCATGTGCCATCGTCCTGGTTGCCCTTGCAATCGGGAAAAAGTGAACATAAGCATGCAGCAAGCTTCCCTGTGTCCCATTCTCCAGCTTCTCCTGAGCAACTCTGCTTTGCAGAGCTGCCAGCTGTGCTGATTGGTGCTAACCCCATGCTCCCCAGTCTTATTTACCTCCCTTTTGGGGCACAGATCTACCTTAGTTACATGGCTTTACAGTCCTTCCGTACAACAGAGCACAGATCTAAGAACACAGCACCACAGATGACAAATCCTCTGCCGTTCCCCATAGTTCATTGTGACTGCTGTACCCAGTTCTTGCTCAGAGGCTTTATAGCTAAATCTCCTTTTCTAATTATAGCTCCATACAGGGAAGAACAGTTTCCTTTACTAGAATAAGTAATGACCTGATTTCTATGTGCGCTGCTCACAGGGGAACGCACAAAGCCAGTCCTACTATATTTCTTCATGATCTTGTAGGAAGACTCCTGTCTAATCTTTGGCAAGTCTCATAGAAAGCCTGCACTGCTGCAAACCAAGGAAAACACTGAATAATTCATTTTCTTATCTTTTTCAGGATTGTTTTCTGCAAAACATCTGTTTTAATAATTCATGTGATTTTTAGCTGCACCATGCTGTCAGTGCGAGTGTGCAGAGAAGAGCCATTTTGTTCTTCTCAACATAGCCTGGAAGATCCATTAGTGTAAAGTTCCAGCTTATATTGGACTAAAATCCAGGTGAGGAGTGAGAGGTGAAATCAAGTTGGTTTGCAAGCTACAAAGAAAATAGGACTGTTATCTGGAAATCAAAGATTATGAGAGCCATTCTCAGAGAACTCTCCCTACGGTGCTCAAATAGTCATATGCCAATCATGTCAAGCTTGCCAAGAGCCAACTGTAGGACATAGAGAATATAGAGTTCCCATATATCCCAACAGTATCTGCCAAGCACATGCAGTTAGCACTTATAAAACTGCATGTGATTACAGTTACAGCCTGCAACTGGCTCCTGCCTCAGCCGGATCCTTCCAGGCCACAAAGCAGCAGACACATTTTCTGTAGAGCTCCTGCAGGAACACCCCCAATTTGCAACACCCCGCATGTGGGATAACCCTGCAATGTTGACTGTATGCATAGACAGCTCAAAACCACAGGTCACATTATGACCAAAATAGACAGGTCAGCAAACAAGATGTTAAAAGCTAACCAGAGCTCATGAAGGGCAGGATTAAGAAGGAGCTGATGATACCAACTGTATAATGGAAACCTGCACTACGCTCCCACTGATTCTTTGGGTCAGTAGCAGCAGACCTGGGCTCATTAACCCAAGCACGAGCACTCTGTTCATTTAACTCCTGACCCACCTAAAAGCACTTATTTCAGCTATGCTAACAATTCTCCACTTGCAGCAAAGAGCTTCAGCCAGCACTGCCATGCAGAGCACAGACCATGAAGTGAGTTCAGGTGTTGGTAAGGATTACTCTTCTATTAATGAGGACAGTGAACTAATCCCCTTTACACCACAGGAAGTTTTCCAGTCCAGCTTCAGGAGACAGACAGGAGACACCTTTCTCCAAGAATAACTGCATGAATGGACTTTCTCTGATGCTTTAGTGTACAGAAATACACCAGCACCAGCATTTCAACAAATACCTTCCAAATGAGCTGGTAAGAACCTAAGCAAAAAGAATTATTGTCTCCCAAGGAAGAAAAAATCTACAAGCCAAAAAGCAAGATGAAAGCAGATCAGCACTCACTCTCCTCCCTGCTGTGACCATGAGCCCAGCGAGCAGCCCCCGCCCAAGGTCACAGCCCCAGCTCCATGGGGGCTGGAGGAGCACGGAGCTCACTGATGACAGATTGGTGCCACCTACCTCGTTGAAGGAGCTCTGGCAAGAAGATGAATTCACATTAGTTAGGATAAGGCAAAATCACAGGATAAATCACACAACCTGTCAATATCATGTTGTCACCAATTATGCTATTTTCATCTGCCCACCCAAAGGAAGACATCTTCTGCATAATGTCAGTACATTACCTTATATTTTTATGAAGTAAATCAGCAGTTTAGACTTCTCAGCACTTTAAACCATTTCTGCTTTGAGAATAACACAGCAAACCTGAGTGCGCTCCCCCACTTAAGCAGATCAGACAGCTTTTGTCAATGCTGATACAATTACAACACAACTCTGCCTTTTGAAAGCACTTGGGTTGCATGACATGGCCAACATAAAGGATCTGCCCGATAAGACTGCCTGAGAAACCAGTCCAAATCACCCAGCCTAAATCTTCCCTGCTCTTAATTAAAGCCAAAACTGCTCCCTGCGGTGAGTGCAAACACTGTTGTGTCTGCTTTCTCTGAACAACCTTTTACACTATATTTTTTACTGTTTCTTTCAGTTTTTTATCCCAAGTGAAAGCAGCAACCAGTTCCTCACAGGTTACAATTCAGAGATATACCAGTGGTAGAATGAAAACTGTAACTTCGAAAAGTTTAGGTTTCCACCCTAGGTTTTAAGTTTCACCCTGGGGCACCACCACTTTGGCAGTCACTGGGGCACTCAGCCCGAGGTTTGACAAGGACAACCAAGAGCCAGGATGTCACAGGCCACAGCTGACGTGTGAGTGGGCAATAAAATCAGCTCCACAGGCAGCAGCATGCAGTGGCTCTACAGGAGAAGGAATTTCACGCGTAGCCTCATTAAACACATCTCCCTGCAAGATAGGAAAGAAATCACCCACAGCAGCTAGATTGTAGTGACACAATCTGACATGGAGCCAGATGACATTTGCTGATTTTATTTGAAGCTGACACCTTGGGACAAGGCATAGCAACTGAGACAATCACACCAGTGAAAAGGTAGCAGGGACCTTCACGCCACCTCCAAGAACTCCCCTGCAGAAGATTAAAAATACGCCAGTGCAGACCAACGTGTTGCAGAAGGAACTGATGTCCAAGAGCCAGGGAAGGGAAGAAGGTGAGATGTTAAGGTTTGAAACAATGAGAACTGTTGGTAGAAAATGTTAGAAGCTTTGAGAGTGATACAAAAAGTCATCAATATTTTAAGTATTATTATAATGGATTATTTACAAGTTAAACACACAAATTTTATTCATTACATTTTCATGCAAAATATGCAGTAGTTAATATCTCCAGAGCTATACTTCTGAAGTCACCAGAGAACAATACTTATTGCAACACCTACAGAATTCAGTTGATTATCTCAGCAAAGAATGCAACTTTTAGCCCTGCAGAAAAGTCCTGATTCCTACCTCACATTTGAGCTAAGAAATGAGAACTTAAATCCAAAGAAAAGCTTCCCAAGAAATGTAAACATTTCAGTTGCTTCATTTATTAATTGATGCCCCACAGTACAACTAGAAATGCTGTAACAAACCTGATCCAGGTAAATTTAGGTCACTCTTTAGACTAAGGAAATAGCACAAAGCTGTCACATCCCTTTTATCTGACCTGTATTACCGCCTGTCTCCAAAATAAAACCCACAGTGCTTCAGTTCAGAATGACATATAATTTATTCATATAATTCACAAGTAGTTGGACACTACTCAAAGTTTAATCTCCATATGCAAGTGATTTACACAAACATATAATACTAAAATTGCTTGCTTAGAAGGTAAAAAATACCATGGGTATGAAATGCCATGGTAGATGCTGTTCAATATACTACACATTCTTAGTGTCAGACACTTTCACTCATTTACATTTTTAGGAAAAAAAATGCAGTTTGCCATTTTTTTAAAGCAATCTGGGAAACTCAGGTGGTTTTGCTCTAAACCTTCTAAGTCAATTATCTTTCCCAGTTCTTACGAACTGAATTGACAACCAAAGCTACAGTTTTAGTAGTTCAAAAAAATATATTGATTTCTGCTCTCCTGAATTCACCAAGCACAATGTAATCAAATCACATTGCCTTCCAACATGTGACACAGAATACTGAGCCCTGTACAGCCAAAGGAACGTGCAGGAATTTGGACTGTGCTTCAGCACGGTGGTGTTGGTGCTGACAACCTGACGATACAATTTCTGGCCCCTACAAGTACCCGGTCATTGTGAGTGATTGCACTTCACTGGGAATGTATTAGCATCACCAGATCATTTGGTATTCATGCAGCTGTAGAGCCTGATTGTAATTCTGCACAAACTTCTTACTGAAACTTGTATCTCATAAGCCTCATTAATTCTGCATTAAGCATATATGGCTGCATGGAGAAAATTGGACTTTAATGTGTTTGTCTGCATCAGATTAGGTTACACACAGTATCTTCTAGACGAGGTCCAAACATATATTTTGTTTGAAATGCCTGTAGTTATCTTAAAACATATCAAGAAGTCAAAAAGCTTTCACAATACAAGATCCAGCCACATATTCCACATATACAAAAACACAGCTAGAGAAATACAATTCAATTGTTTGATGCTGAATTATGAGAAAAGTCTAAAAAAATAGAAAAAACTCTGATATCCAGACATCAATTCAGAATGTAACACTGCATAATGCCGCAATATGAGCACCCATTTAAAATGAGAAATCCCCAAAGAGAAGCATAAGGGGATCTAGTACTTGTGACAAAAATAGATGAATACTGCACCAAAGACATGCATACAATTGCCATGGTCATTCAGTATGCTAGTGATGGTCTAAACAGTGATCTAACACAAGAGTGAGACAGTGTTTCCAAATAAAATCAAGTGAGTAACTACATATTGATTAAACTTTCTGATGCAGCAAAGTGAGGGCACAGAGCCATCTCGGGGTTCTGGAGCTGTTTCAAGATTCGCTTGTGAAATTTCTCTCTGACGCGGTTGAACTCCATTATATCCAGTGGGTCCTCTTCGATCCAAAATTTGTGGAATTCATGCATTAAGTAGCCTACAAAAGAATTGGGATAAAAAAAAGGAGAGAAGAGAAATGCAATATTTAAGATCACATAAAATTAAAAGGGAACTGGCAATTTGTTATTATGGTGCACACAAAGAACTTGGGTCAGCAAGGTCTGGCACTTCACAGAGCTACGCAGGGAGAAGATTAAATCCACCTGTAACACTCTGCTGCCACACTGTACATGACTTATGGCTTATGAAACTAAAGAAAATGGCAGAGTTTGCTGCCGCAGCATTGGCATTACACATGCTGGACATATAACAGCTGGGGATTCGTTTCAGGAAAACATTGCATGCTTAGAAAGGTTCCTTGATATGGGAATATTTCTCCTTAACAGAATTTTAGGGAAACTTTTTAGAAAGCTCACTTAGGGGCAAGTTCAAGGTTTGATGAACACTGGCAGAACTTCCAATAATGACAAGAAATCACTAAGCACCTTGACATATGGATGACGAGCTCTTAACTTAATTTGACCATGTTAAATGATACATGAACTAAAACATTAAATTAACGAGTAGGGGAAGATGCTACTGATGATATTCCACCAGCCTTTTATTTATATTCAAGTTTTACCACACAGGTATTTCCTCACGGGAACAGTAATTACTCTCCACTGGAAAACAGTGTACTGGAACGCAACAGTTACTGCCTTGTCTTTCTGTGTTAAGGTATCTTCCTCACACACAGCTTTATTTTGTGTGTGCGTGACCTTGCAGGAAAGGTTGTTTAACATTTATGCCCATGACCTTGGAAAGACAAATAAAGTGATAGACAGAAGCACCAGCTTTGGTAAGAAACCCTGCTTTAGAAAGAAGCTTCATCACTAATTGGGTTTAACATTGAAGCTCTGATTAAGGCCCTTTACCCTCTACGTTTTCTGCCATCCTTGGGCTCAGAGAGGAACCACCACCAAGAAAAATGTTATATCCAGCATGAGGACTTCAGTGAACTGGACACAACCTCTTGATCTCTGCTTTCATAGCTGATGAAGATCTAGTGGGTGGCAAGTCTGCATGTGGCAGGAGGGGTGGAAGTAGATGGTATTTGAGCTACCTTCCAACCCAAGACATTCCATGGTTCTATGATTCCACGAACGACTGAGGATGTGTAATCTTTCATTTTCATTTCAGGTATTTTAATACAGATGGATTTATGGGAAAAGTATCCTTAGAAGCTCTTTTAAATCCCTTTTCTTTCTTATTACTTAAAAGCAATTTAAGGAGGTAGGAAGGTTGCTAGTTTGAGCACTTCTTGTTTGTTTTGTTTTACTCTCTCGTTTGATGGTGGCACGCATTGGAACTAAGAACTAGATCCTAAAGACAGGACAGCAAGACCAGCATGACAGCATCCGCACTGTATCGGCAGATTGACATTACTCTGGTATCTGTGAGGGTAGGAAAAGCAGTGTCAGCAGGAGTATGCATCAGGTAGCTGTCCCCTCTCCCCACTTACAGAACGTTTGCTGAAAGTGAGTGAGTGTCGGTGCCTCTGGAGCAACGTTGTAGAAATGGGTCTTCAGAGCTCCGCTCACAAGCAGGTTATATGCAAGGTCTGTTATGTTAATGCCCACAATAGCAAAAGAGTAGCTGTTAAAAAAAAAAAAAAAAAAAAGAAAGAAAAAAACAACATTTGTTGAGAGCTTGTTTTCTTTCCACAGGCTATAAAGAACTCAACACTCTGCAGATTGTGCGATACTGAAGTGTATTATTCACCAGCTCCCTCACCAGCTTCCAGTGGAGGTGAAACACTGGAAAAACATTTATCCTATCTGCTTTGTACTCTTTAATGGCAATGTTTCCCTAGTGAAGCATATGGTCACAGTGAAAACAGGAGTGTTATGACTGTGCAACATTTTCAGTGGAACAGCACAGATAATTCCTATGGAATAAAGCAGCAGCCCAGGAGTCCCTGAGCTTGCTTCTGATGCAGGGTAAGCACTCCACATGGTGGCTATGACCTGACATTTGCTATTTTAACCTGTTGGCCCAACTGGAAACCCACAGTTGGGAATACCAGGTTTAGATAATTGGTCCCATAATGATATTCATATGGCTAAAAAGCCTGTGAAAGAAATCCAGCTGAGTCACTTCCAATTTCTTCCTGACAGAGAATTAGATACACAGGCAAAAACCTAAATCAGGGCATGCTGGGAACAGAATTAAAATATCTAACCCATGAAGCAAAACCCTGTCTTGCTAAGGGATCAAAAAAGAAAGTATATTTACAAATAATAAGTTTTCTTCATTCGTAAATCTGTTGCATAAAGAGCTCAGTATTTCTGGCAATGACCATTTCCCAAGAAAACAAAGCAAAGCAAACTTCATTTTGTATATTCCAGAACTAAAAAAAAATTAATCTTTAAGTTGGCAGCAATATAAGGCCTAACAGCAAGTTTCACAGAACAATGAAATATGGGCATTAGAATACTGTATTACAGATTCTCAGATACACTTGTAATTGTACTTTCCTGAAAGCAGATTAGTGCCTGCCTCTGACAGAGAGTGAGACTTGATCATATTATGTATTAAGAAGAATTAAACAGATATTTATAACTGCACTATTCATAGCGCACAAAAAAGCTTTTTCTTTGCTTCAAGATTTTGCTCCCACCTAATTCTCTCTTCGAAGTAGGTTTATTCTGTAATCTTTGATCAAAATCAAGACATGGTTAAGACAATGCACGTTGGTATGTATGCTGAAAGTTCCTTAAAGAAGTAACCAGACAACACTCGGTTCCCTTCAAACATGCAGCATCAGCGTTAACAGTTCAAAGCTGCCACAAACGTAACAGACTTTTAAACTTACCCAATTGCCTTATCAAACTTTTTCTTCTCCCATTCAGCTTTGCTGAATTGGCTGGAAAAAAAAATCCAGGTATTACTAAGAACTACCAGTTGACAAATATTTCATTTCAATTTCTATGCTATTGTCATGATAAATAAACACAAATTGTATTTTACTTCTGTAGATGATATTGCTAATCCTATTTAGCTCTGCTTCTGACTGAATGGATCAGTACAGGGAGACTTGAAATGGGTAACTTGCTTTGTGGTGTCACTGATAAACTTTCACCATCATTACCAAGTACATGACTGCATCATTGCTCTCAGTAAAAGCCAATTATTTTCTATACTGACCACAGAGATGATCCACCTCAATTAAGTCTCAGCTATGAAAAAAGAAAGTCGACTTTAGCCTTCATGCTCTCAAAGATGTACGTGACCTTCATCACTGGAGATGTGGTCCACTTGGAGGCAAACAAAAGCTCCCTATTGGAGGAATGCTTTTCATGTCCATCCAGGTTGGAAGCCACTCAACAACCAAAAGTAAGGAATTGTATTTCCTTTTACTTAGCACAATAATGCAGCGGTTTTCAAGAATACAAAAAATCCCTCCCATAAAACAGAATTGGTTAGGGAACCACTTAAATTTCTGTTGTTCAACAACATGTTCATTTAAAAAACAGAAAAACAAAAAAAAAGCTGCAAGATGCAACTATCAGCAGCTGACATTCCACTAACCAGGCTTTACCTGTATCTGTGCAGCAAGTTTAGCAGAAACCACTGCCTGCATTTATCACCAAGCCGGCAAGGGACTGACCCTCACCAGCAGCTTATGGCGTAGAGTCTGGTGGGAGTTTTATCTTAGTAAAGCAACTCAGATCTTTCAGGCTCTATATCCCAAATTATAGACAACTATGTGTGAAAGTGTCATTCTTGGACTATACTTGAATTACAGTAAGTTTATATTACACTAAAAACAATGTCCCAAACACAAGTGTAGCATTTAAGAAATGCTTCCTTTATGTATTGGAGATGCTGAGAGGTTCACACCCACCCTGCGTTAAGATGCTATTTTGCATCTTCAATGGCTTGGTGTACAAGAATACACCACTCCATGCTTATTCTCTAAAAAGGTAGTCATCTTTGTAGGTTGTGGCATAATATCAATAAAAAACCCCAAACAAACATTTAACAAAGGCAGCACACTTAGGATTTGGACAAGCTATGCAGTTCAACAAAAATAGAAACTACATTGATCATTATCACATCAGAAACCAGCACTGCTGCTAAGCAACCACACCAGGAAAACACCACAGGCACCACGAGCAGCATCCATCTTCTAATGAATGCTCTTTCAAGGGATAAAAATTGCACATGCTCACACAGCACTGCAAGACTTGGCAATCACACATGTAAATGAAGAATGTGGGATGCTCAACCCCGACACTGAATACTCAGCACCCGTGCAGTATTGTTCCACTTCCCATGTAAATCTCAGGTTTAGTTAAACAAAAAATATGGCTATTTTCTATGATGCCGTTTAAGCATCATGACAATCCCTGTTCACCAGCACACGTTAATAAAAAGCATCCATGCACAGCACAATGCATAAAGAGAAGACAAGACTCGGGGTGTGCTCATAGCGAGAGAGTGAATGCCAATATATAAAAAGAAGCCCCAGACAAACTGAATTTGAGGTTTTAAATCAAAGCTCAAAGTCTATTGCACTTCCATTCCCTGTAACCATCCAAGAGCTTTTTGTCACAGAATTACCATTGGGAACTTCGCCGCAAAATACTGAGGAAATCAAAATTTTTACAAAATTCAGATGTGGATCTGCTTTAGGGGTATCTATCACTACTGGCAGAAGAAAAAGAAAGGTATTTTGAGACAACTGGTTACCATTGAACTGGCTACGAGGCACCCATTCCCACAGTAACTATAGAACAAATCTCTTGTTCACAACACAAAGTTTTTGCCACCTGAAGGCACTTGACCTCTCGGAAGTCAGGACTTTGGACTAGCCAGATTACACCACTCACTACTCAAGATAGTCAAAGGATGTGAATATAAATGAGAGGAGAATATAATGAGTTTTTTCAGCTGTGCTAACAAACTCTTGGCACAGACTACTGTTGATTATCAAGTCAGTCACAGCTGGTGTGAGCATATTTGGACTACCTAGATGTTCCCCCCCCCTTAAAATTTGCCTAAAATTTGTTGGTTATATACGGTACTAAATATGTCTGAAATATAGTGCTTCAGCTACATCAAGCAAAGTTGGTTTCATTCTTTATATATTAGCATGCTCAGATGTACTCAGTGTTGCACAATCAGCTGAGTTAACACTGCAGCATTTGGAGAAGGGAATGGGGATCTCTTGGTTTTGTAACAGATTTTCAGTTTTTAACACACCAAACTGCAGAATGGTTTGATATTTATTTACATATAGAGTCTCATAAAACTAAGAGAAAAGAAAAAAAAATACCTTAGTTCCTTCTTAGTGACTTCCCTTCATTATGAAAAGACAAAAGAATTAAAACAAAGGTAAATAAAAATATAAAATCACTTGAAATTAGAAATTAAGTGAAAACATTTAACACTAGGTTTCACTATTTCTAAGATTTCAGTATACGAGTTTGCCTCTTGAATTTGATCAGGTTTTGGGATCAGCACTTGAAAACAGATAGCACGTGCCAATACCCACACGTGCTCAACCAAAGGAAAACACAGCCCCCTTCCCAGGACAACAGCCAGCATAGTATTCTGTCAAGTTACTCTTTGCTTGCCTCAAGCATTACCTGTATTTAGGATGAAGAGAATCAGAAAGAACTTGCTGGGCGACCTCAGTGTCCCATTCGGCAAAATACCTGCAGATGTAGATGTTTAGGGTGAATTGTTAACAAAAGCAGTAAAAGGTCTTAAGTGATAAGCTAGCTATCCACACACACACCAGCCCCAGCCCTTTTAAGCATCACTACATGCATTATGCAGTATGAGTAGTGTTTAACATGTGGAATTCATTAAATTCAGACCCATAAACAGAAAGATAAAAGCAGCCTCAAATGACAAGTACAATCCCATGAGCTGCGAGTGAGCATGGGTTACCAGACTCCTCTTTCTGCCTGCCCTTCATAAGATCTGTTGCTTATTGCTAGCACATGTTGGCTGCTGAGCTCAAGAAAGAACAGGTCAGGCTTCTTGATCTGGCAGATTCATTAAACAAGATAAAATTCACTGCAAGAGATTATGAAATGAAATGCGTGGTAGGGATTCCTATCCAGTGGAAGTTCAAACCCAGACTCAAGAGTCTAGATCCTTCACTGAACTTGGCTAGAGAATGACATACGGACAGTCTGTGATTTTTTCTGTCCTTCAATGTGTAAAAGCAGAAAGTTTTTTCTCTCTGATAGGGAGAGGTTAAAACATGTGCTAAAACAAGATTACATAACTACTGGCAACAGATACAATGGCTGAAGGAAATAACGGGACCTGATTGATTCCGAAATTGCCCGCCCCAGATGATGCCTGCATGATGCAGAAGGGAACAGCTATTTAAACTCGCTGCTCAAGTTTGGGCATAGAAAGAAATTTAAGAAGTAATCTGACTGCAGAAGTCTACCATCAGTGGCTGCATTTCAAGTGTTTTGCGTAAGAATTCAGCAGGAAATTCCAAAACAAGAAAGCTGAGCAGTAACATAACCCTCCCACCTACCCACTTCTAGGGCATTTTGTTTAAAGAGATCCAGATACTGGTGAAAATACACTTCACAGTTTTGTGGGAAGAGTGTTAACTTACTGTGCCACAGAGAAACTAAGAGGGGGGGAAATGAAAAAAATGAGGGCTTAGAAAATGGTATAACCATGCTGAATGAGGAATACTGAGAGAAAGGAAAGCCACTCCAGAAGAGAAGCCCCCTCCCAAAAATTGGGATGGAAAATATTCTTTCAGTTTTTGATATGAAGTCCCTAATGCTTTTAGAAGTTATTCCTCCAGACTTGCTAAACAGTCTGCACATAATGCTGGCTTTTCACAGCTTCAGACACACAAACACATCTCTAAAGGAGCATACTTACACCAAGTTATATAAGCCCAGGAGACCCATCCCTCTGAAGTCTGTTTTAGGATCATCACCTTGGAAACCAATTTCACACCACTGTTTCGAAATCCGAGCTTTCAGCGGCGAATTGGGCTTCAAGCATTTCCATAACTAGAAGGATCACAGGTAGAATATAATTACACCTCCACACATCAGTATGACTTTTTCTACTCTTAAAAGCAAGGTAAGTTTTCATGTAACAACTGTGTTGCCACTCCAGCAACCAGAGCACCAGAACAAATGAAATTCCTGGCAGTGAGGAGGGTTGGGGGCAAAGATCTCAAACTGCTCTCAAATATTGCAGCTGTGTCAGCCCTAGAAAGCCCTTCTGATCTTATCTGCAAGCGCTGCAGCATCTCGCACAAGGATTTGTTTTGTTTGTGCTCTGTGCGTCAAACTGGAGCCTGCCTCCCTGTGCTCCGAGACAGGAATGGGCCAGGATTTGGCTGTAAATCACTGGCAGAGAGGCAGGCAATCAGCTCTTGGGTCCCTGAGGCTCTGTGGCAATCTTTTCCCCCGTATCTTTTGCATGTCTCTGGAAGGGCTATAAATCGAGGTGCTGGCTTGGCTACCACGGTGCTGAAAAGCAGATCAGAGAACATAAAACGAAAAATCCTTACAAGAATAGCACGTTTCACCTTCATATTTAACTAAGGGGTGAATCATTCATTGATCTCACATAAAAATTAAATAAAAAAAAAGGAAGAAAAAATGATTTAACAAGCTGGATCCTCAGCCAGAATAAATCCACTTAGCTGCCCTGGCTCAGTGACTTTACTGCTTAAATATCATGTTGCTAGGCACCTAAAAGCAGCCTAAATTTACTTGCCTGACAAACACATAACTTTCTGCACATCTTATGTGCTGTATCACAAATCTACGCTTCCCAAAGTGTACTGAGAAATTGGGTGTTCCCCATAAACCACAGCTGGTGAGTAGGGCCTCAAGACACAGCTAGATGAAGCCTCCCCAAGGAAAAGAGCAGTATGCACATTTCCCAAACAATCCA
The DNA here is from genome assembly GCA_013396635.1 of Penelope pileata. Taxonomy (NCBI): domain Eukaryota; kingdom Metazoa; phylum Chordata; class Aves; order Galliformes; family Cracidae; genus Penelope; species Penelope pileata. The sequence goes on along the minus strand of WBMW01001134.1, from coordinate 970,947 downwards.
CCCCGAACCTGTATTAATTTTAGCACTACAAATTGAATTTTAAATTAAGTGCCTCTGAAAGGTTAAAACTTTTAATGATTTTACTTTGCAGTGACTATATAAAGCATCATGTGTTGTTTAAATCATGTTTGGCGTCTTCCTTGTTCACCCACTGACACTAAATGCAGTATTATTTATTAGTTCAATCACATTAACTTAATCTTCCTCTCATTCATAAATTGCCCTCCTGGTAAGCATGAATAAATGATAGACATCAGCATCTTGAATTACCCATGGCAGAGATCACTCAGCAGAATACCTAGAAGCAATGAAATCCAACTGGCTTATTCTTCCCCAGTGTGGGCTGGAAGCTGAATTAAACCCTTGGACACACTTCCATTTGACCTGACAATTCACAAAAGCAAAAAGCCTGCTGTAAGCAAGTGCTATTGCACAGGTTACACTGGAGACATGGAGTTACTGACACTTTTTTCAACACTAAGAATTTTACAGTGTAAGCTGAGCTATTTAGCTTCCCGTCTGACAAATGCTCAGGCTCCATTCTGCTTTTATGCTGTCTTTAATGGTACATGACTGCACATCACAGGTACTGTTTTCAGGAACATCTAACAACCAGGTCCCCAAAAGCCAGGTGGCTGGTGCTCCTTGTGCTCCTCACCTGTGATCTCCTCACACCCCACTTCTTGCTCTCTGGGCAATGCAGATGCCCAGTGAATTGGAGAATGCTTCCCTGGAGCCAAAGACCCTCATTAGACCTGTTGGCAGGTACCTGGTATTTTCAAAGACTAAAAGTGTAGGTTGGTACCAGGAGCTCCGACCTCCCAGATATGAGCTTCTTCACTGATGAGTCTGTGTGCCCTTCCAGTTAAAGCCCTCTCCGGCCCCAGAAAATTGCACTTCTTGTTGCACATTAGCAAGAGTCTGTCTGCTCCATTCTGTCTCGTGGCTAGAAGAGGTTCTCGACTGACTCCTTCTTGGTCAGACTCACACCTCCCAGCAAGGAGCTAACCTTTAAACACAGCTTTTCAGTCACCTACAGGAATTCTATGACCATCTGAGGCATATATAGGATGCCCAGTGGGATTTTCTGGAAGTGTCTGGAAGTCCAAGTCACTATAGTAACATTTCCAGAAGTTCTCACTGTAACTTGTGTAAGCCACTAGATCACGAGTTGTAGTATGGAAGATATCATTATCACATGCTGTAAAAAACAAAACAAATCTAAAGTTCAGTGGGAGCAAAACCAAAAGGAACTGTCTCAAGTTTTCGATACTTCTGTTTACATGACAAAACCATACTACCTGATTTTTATTTATTTATTTTTTTAAAGGCCTCTGAAAATTCTGTAAGAAGAGATTTTCTTTGTGGACAAGTCAATATAATCATTATTCTTGCAATTTCTCTAGAGCACCTTGCACGAGCTGTGAACAACGGATTATAGAAGTAGGATCAGAAGAAATACTGGAACTTCCTATTGGACTATTTTTCATCCTCTCTACTCTATCCTCAGTTCCTTTACAATCTAAGAGGTCTACAGCTGTCTCCCTGCTTATGGCTTCAAGATCACCTTCCTCAAAACACACTTTTATTATCATGCAATGTTTTCTTTAAAGAACTAACTAAAACTCAGTTGGCATGGTTTTCATCATTGTTCATGTATTATTCTAAAGAACTTCTATTTCTATTGGTAAATTTTTATTTACCAATATATTTGGCATCTCCAACCATTCCATCATCCCACACTGTGAAATCTAGAGGGATACACAAATGTTGTCTTCAAGAAGACAAGAAACTGAGGAGAAAAAAGTGTTCATTCTGGTTACGAGAGGTAAAATACCCTTCTTACCTTGAAGAAGGGTGTGCTGCTGTTTTTCCAGAACTCACAGCACAGAGCTGTTATCTGCAATAGGAACTGTGTACCCAGTACCTAGACACAGTCCAGCCAAGTGACGTGAGCTCGTCAACAAGGAACAAACGGCTTGCTTGGCAGGTGTTACACCCAGACTAGATGAGTATGCCTTGTGGCCTAATCCTGAAGCAGGTACACGACGGAGGAAGGTGATAACACATCAAGAGCTATTAAGAGGTTTATAGACCAGCCCTTTGGAGTTGGCATGAAGAAAGGATGCCCTGTCGGTGTCTCTTAAGTACCTACCTTCAGAAGCATTTCCTCGTGTTGCAGATTCTCTGAATCATACGGCTCTCGGCGCAGCTTTTCAACCTCTACAATCAGATTTCTGTAGCCAACGATCTGCAGCAGGCAGGCCTGAAGAGATACTCCCAGCCTGGGGGTGGAAGGAGAATCAATCCAATTCAGTCACACGGAGCTGTGCCACAGCACTGCAGCAAATATACCTGCTTCATGCACACGAGTAATAGCACATCAACACATTAACAATTCAACGCTTTAATTACTGTGGGAGACCTTTCAAGAGATGAACACTGCATTAAACAAAGTCTTATGAAATGCAAGGTCTTATTTAGCACACTGCTTTGATTAAAAGAATAAATAATTGATTTTTAAACTTGAAATGGTGAATTTTCACAAAAGAAAGTCTCATTGTAACAACACACAGCAGCTTTCAAGGCCTGTTACAAGCACATCACTGCATCTTTCCCCTCATTTGAATGGCAGCTTCCCAAACCATGCCCCGAGACCAGAGAAGTGAATTTAAAAAGGAGGGGGGAAACTCAGCAAAAAGCTAAAAATAATCATTTTATTTCCATGCCACAAGAGCCTGCATAAAGAAGCTAAAACCATGAAGTAACGCAGATGAAAGATCTGCCTCCAGGTAGATTTTTTTTTCCTTTTTGTCTCATGTTAAGAACCACAATGATGGCTCTCTTTTATTATAATGTAGCAAACTTGATGCATTAAAAAAAAAAAAAAAAAAAAAAAAAAAAAAAAAAAAAAAAAAAAAAAAAAAAAAAAAAAAAAAAAAAAAAAAAAAAAAAAAAAAAAAAAAAAAAAAAAAAAAAAAAAAAAAAAAAAAAAGAAAGAAAGAAAGAAAGAAAGAAAAAGAAAAAGAAGAAGAAAAAGAAAAAGAAAAAGAAAAAGAAAAAGAAAAAGAAAAAGAAAAAGAAAAAGAAAAAGAAAAAGAAAAAGAAAAAGAAAAAGAAAAAGAAAAAGAAGCCAAACATGGCTCCTAAGGCTTTAAATTACAATTGAGTTTTAGGACAACATTTTATAATAAAATACAAGTTATGTAGTATACCATAACCGTACTTATAAGAACATTTGATTATGTATAGGAATAAGCTCTTAAATTTTCATGAAGGCTGAAATGATCTGAATGCCTACAACAAATCTGGAGACCCATATCCTCACTGCTCCGTGGAACATGGGCTGCACTGATGATATTAAGCTGTGCAGGTTCCTCCTCTGTCCTGCTTGGTACACTGAAATGTTTCATTTATTCCTTAATGATATTAAGCTTTCTGAGCAGAAGGATTTTCACTGCTTATCTTTTGAGATTAATGCACAGAATAAGAGATGTCATCATTAGGCCATTTCTCGTGCTGTGACTGCATGCTGTTTGTGTCTGTAACCCTTTTGGAATAGCCTAAGCAGCATCTCCCCCCTTTGGTGTTTGGTTTTCACATGCTTCACTTGCTGTACCCTACAGTTTTACAGGAAGGCGGCATTTCAAAGAGAGCTGAAAAGCCCGACAGAGTTGCCCGAATGCATCACTAAGCCACACAGCCATCATGTTTTTAACTACTCAATAACCCTATAGCAGACGCGTTCAGAGCAGTTCACCACAGGCAGCAAAAAAACAGTGAAATTTTGTATTAAAAAAAATTATTTTGAAGTCCCAAGTAAGGCAACGTATACCGAGCAAGCCACATCTGAACTTGCTATCTAAGCCAGCAAAGTACTCTGGGCAATACTAAGCAGAAGGAGGGGAATCAGGCTCCCCCCTTCCTTCTGGGTCAGCTTTGCTTTCCTCCTTCCATCCTCATCCCAGCAGCACCGAGCAGAGGCTGTGCATGAGCTCCTCCTGCCATCCCTGTGCTGGTGATGCTTGGAGCACAGGAGCCATCTGCTCACACCCTCCAGAGTGGAGCCAGAAGCTCTTCCCAGGCTGTTTCTGCAGTGAGTGAAGATTGCACGGGTGCCACCTGGCTACTCAGCCCACATGCTCCCACCACCAAATATACATCCTTATCTCAAAGGCATTGGGAAAGGGGAACCACTCTGCATCACCTCCTCTTCAGATCACAGCAGCCCACAGCCTTCAAGAACAGCTCAGTGCAAACATCCCTGGGATGCTAGCTCCACTCTGCAAAGATGCTACATGAACAAAAATGACTGCACACAGATTTGCAGAAACACATATAGTATGACATATGTCCCCTTATCCTTACCCGAGGAGATTTTGAGTCTGCTGTGCAAGGGAAGGTTAGAGCTTCTGAATGAGATGGTTTGGATGCAGGTTTTGTGATGTTCAAGAGCAGGCAAACCAACAGATTTTCCTTAATCCTGCCTACAGAAACAGCTGACCTGCTTCTGCTGAAATTTCTCCAGAAGAGTTTAGTATAAAATAAGTGTGTCACACATGAATGTTCGGTGTGGATGAATAAAATTTAGCAAAACTACAATTAAAGAAGGTAAGGAGCAATTAAGTGGCAGGGTTTGTTTCTGTGTATGTGGCACCACTTCACATCCCAGAATCCCATTCCTCACTGTTTGGAAAAGGTCTCAGCACATTAAAGGAGGATGCCAGGGAGGTGGGGCATGAGAATGAAAGACTCAGTCCTGTAAAATGTTCAATGCACAGTTCCTAGCACAAAAGCAATTAAGCATTTGTTCTGTGCTAAGCATATGAACAATACTTGGATTAAATTAAAAATATTACGGTTTTCTTTTCTTATATTAGGACAAAACCACTCAGATGTAACCTAGTTCAGGGGCCTGACTCAAGCAAGCACAACCCATTTGCGCCCTTTCTCTCCCTCTCTTCTGGAAGACAGCTTTTCCTCAGAGGCCAAAAGCAATGCCACAGGGAGAATCAAATGATCTCTGGTGTCACACAAAATACTATTTTAATGAATTCTCAGTTTCTTCTTGGCATTATTCCACCCAGTTACCCAAGGGCCCAACAGTACTTCGATTAGCACGATTGCTAATGCGGCCGTTACTCATGTCCACATGAGCTGTGCATGTTTATATTCTGCAGGTTTCCCTTGTGTGTCACTATTATTAATTTTTCATCAATGATTTTTTCCCCTGAATTTCCACTATCAGTGTCCTGTGCAATACTGAAGTATCTCAGCTGCGGCACCCTCCTTCTTTTCCCACTGAAACATAGAATATTTGCAACAATATCACTACATTTTAACCCAAACTATGGAGTTACCGGATGCATGAGGTCCCAAAGGCTTGGACAAGTGATGATCAAATCCCTAAAATATTGTGGGAGAGTACTGGAAGCTTCAAAAGTTAGTCTGGACAGCAAGGAATAGCCAGACGTTAATAGTTCGAAACANAAAAAAAAAAAAAGGGGGGTATTGATAAAGATTGTGTTTGAATAGCCCAAAGCAGTGTTAAAAATACAGAAACTGTATACTGTTTTACCAGTTATGACACACCAGTTTCTCCCCTGTCCAGAAGACTACCTACAGCCTTGCTAAGAAGCCATCACTGTCACTTCCATGACCACCTGCCTTGGCCGTATTTTATCCGTGGGGAAGGGGCGTCCACAAATCAATGTATCAACAATATACTAAGACAGCATGATTCAGGAAGCAGCTAGATAAAGAGACTCAGGATTTGTCTATTACAGTCCCCATAAAAGATCATTCATTTTTCCATCAGCTTTTTGACAGAAAAGCTTTACACTTTTGAAACAAAATTCATCCTCAAATAGTGTACCAAAATAGCTGTGAAGAACTAGCTCTCCATGAACCTAGGTACTGAAAAGAAATCAATAATTCCCATTTGTTTCACAAAGAAGTCACGAACTTACTGTGGATTTATATCTGGATTAATCTTTTTCAGCTCCATGATGTCATCTATAGTTTTTTCAATAGCATCAGGGTGAACGCTTACTGAAGTTTGCAGCCGCTAAGAAGAAGTTTTAAACATATATTAATTCTTATGGAAGCTATTGTTCAGTAGAAGTTAACAATAGTAAATTTGATACCCAAAAGCTTCTAGATTAACAGCCAAGAAGAACCAACTCAACAAATACACACACCTTTCCAGCATACTCAGCCCTACTGACTAGTTCCAGAGCACTGTCCTCATGAGTCACGTCCCCATGCTCCCATAGCCAGTCCAGCGCATGTCTGTGGGAGCTGCATGAAGATAACTGCATGGAGGCTTTCAGCTGAGCAGCAGCTTCAGACCATCCACCCAATTACGTTGGGATTGCTAGTCTTCATCCAACACCTCCGTCTCCCAACATGTTGCAGCAACACTAATCTATTTTTCCTTCCTCTTGCACATTATTGCCTTCAAGATGCCCCTTGAGGTTGAGTATTTGAAAGAAATCAACATGCCTTCCAAAAATTAAGAGACTGAATTTTCTGGTGCTGCTGTCTCAAAATCACACAATTTGAATTGCTTAGATGCAGTCGTATGTAAGATTGTGCTTTCTGATTGTGCTAAAGGTATATTCATTAGTGCCATGATGAACTACGAGCTGTGTGACAACATTTTTGTGGATGTTGAAGCAAGCGTTTCAATAATACTGGTTCTCACATCAAGGAGAAATGAATGGTTGAGTGACTTCAATGCACATACAAATGCTTTGCTTCAGATTAGTGAGAAGCATTTACAGCGCAATGAGTGCTCTAGTGAAAGGATGAAGTGAAAGAGTCTTCTCCATTGGTGTATCTAAAAAGGTACTGCTGCCTTCAACCTTTCTTACCGCTGCTTTAAAGGCAAAGAAATGGAGGCACAAAGTGTCTAAGTGACTGACTGCAGATTACACAAACAATACAACAGGATGCAGAATGTACCTAAGAAACTCCCAATTACAAAACATCTCCCTTGTCTCCACCATGGCCTACTGCCTGCTTGATTCCACCAGTGCCACAGAGTGACTGTCCCTGGAGCACAGGACACTCTCCCAGATTTGCAAGACCACTTGCTATGGCGGTCACAGCACGCTCCTCAGTAGGAGATACTTTTAATGCGAGATCATACCAAAACCTAAAGTGATTTTGTGGGGTGAGCAAACGGCCAACTGAACAAAACTGGACAGGACACAACAGGAAGGGTGAATTATGAGATCTCTCACTCACCTTGCTTTTTGAACCTTTCAGGGACGCCTCTGTAAGAGAACAGTATTTGAAAGCATCAGGTCAGACAATTTTAAATGAATCCAATATAAATTTAGCTTATTATTATTATTTAAACAAAGCCATACTATTTTTAGCACATGCAGACAGGTACAAAGGCACGCAGAATTAAATACTTCAGTTACCTATTTTCATAGTTCTGGCAGCTCCAGGCTTGGTATTGTAACAGATCCTTTGCAATTCACATCGCCCTGTTAGTTTCCTGACCACAAACTTCAGGCAGCGCCACAAGCACTTGCAGTAGAAGTATAGGCACACCTGGATAAACATCCTGTCAAAAACAAAACAAAATAAAACAAAAAACAAACAAAAAACCATGTCTTAAAATAAGTCTAGAGTGGAGTTCGTTTAGACAAGGTTGTCACACAGACTGAAGGTCCTTCCTCACCCCAAATGCCTGTTGCCAAAGGGCAGCTTTAAATCAAAACCACCATTCACCCTATAAACATTTATCTTGATAGCTGTTAAAGGACCACAGATCTCCTGAGGCCCCTTGTGGCCTGAATTATCCTGTGAGCCTATGAAAGTCAGGAGAAAAACAAATACATGCAGAACGGTCTACTTTAAAGTTTTTTAAGCATTGCAGCTGCTACCAAAGCCCACATACCACATGCTATCACATAACTACAGAACACACCCCAAAAACAGGTTTCATGGGCTACAATTTGACAGAACACAACCTAGCTTTCTTATTTCTACAGTTATGAAGGCTCAGCCCCTGCCACGGTACCCAGGTGTCTATCTCCTCTGAGAGCACCGTGACAGGAGATGGGGCATAAATCACCCAGTGCCCTTGAGGTCAGAAGCACATCTCAGAAAAGGCAAATTGCCAAGACCTAACAACGGAAACACTGCTGTCTGGACACGGGCTTGGACATCCTCTTCTAGGCAGCCCCTGCTTGAACAGAGGGTGGGACAAGATGGCCTCCTGAGGTCTCTTCTGACTCAGCCATCTGTGAAATACATTCTATGAAAACGTCAATACAACTTCAATAAGCTAGCTTGCTGTTAAACGGTCAGAAATAATTTGATCCATTATGTTGTGAGCCCGTGTATGTGTATTCATCATTAGCCTTCCACATACTGTTGACACTTTCAAAGGAAACTTATTTGTTAAAAGACTCCAAATTATCCTTTCCAATTGAGTCATTGGTTATTCTGAAAATACTAAATTCCAGATACTTAAATCAGCATAGCTTTAATAAAGCTGGAAGAGCTCCATCACTTCACAGCACATCCTGAAGGGCATGTTGCAGAAGGACATTCAGGGAAGGGAAGATAAGTTAACTCCTGTTAAAGGCCACACAGGATTTTAATCTGCTTTATGCTCACTTTAGCTTAATCTTCTTTGAAGAGGGATTAAACTAAAGGGAACTAAAGGCATTTTATGTCTAAATGGAGGGCATTCACACAAGTATTTAGTATGCTTTAAAAGCATCAAATTTATCTTCACACTTTTAGTTAATTCACTTAACACTCCTCAGTGCCTGTGTGTAGGCAACCCCCTTGTCTTTATGCAGCAGAGGCTTCCTGTTGCATAAAGATATAAAGTGAAAAACAAAGAATAAGGAACGACCCCAACACTGGAATCAAGTTTTGGACCAGTAAAAAAGTTTCAGCTGCTGACCCTGAAAAATTTGGGTCCTCCCATCCCCAGATGAGCGAGAACACACTGCTGTGAGAATTTTGTAAGTGCTTCACAGGAGGCAATCAATTCAGAGCTAGCAACAAGACCAGCTACCAGAAGGGAAGTCCATCATCAGCCAAACAGCCAGAAGCGTAATTCATTTAAAGAGACTCTCATGTAGAGTCAGCTAATACCTTCAGCTACAACATTTAATAGTGGCTTGAAAAGAAGTCCACAGACTAACACTAGCCATTTCAGTTTTTCAGTAGATGTTTGATATCAACCATCAAAGAGTTGACTTAACAGCCTGTCCTCCCCCACCAAGAGTCAAAACACATTGCATATCGCCATCCCTCAGCCTCCTCAGCACACCCAGAGCTCTGCTCTGGGGCTGAAGGTCCAGAGCAATGGATACAACAGATTAACATTGAACTGGGAGGTGAAACAAAGTTCTGGGCTTTCATCACACATTCATAGCAGAAATTAAACTCATTCTCTTTTCGGTCTACTTTGCTTCCAATTCATTACCCAGAGAGCTCATTTATATGGAAAGAAGGGAGGAAATGTAACTTCATGTAATAACCGCAGTGAGATTTCCTAATGAAGGAGATGACTCCCACAAAAAAAAAAAAATAAAAAAAAATAAAAAAAAACCCTCCTGTAAGAAAGTTCATGCCTACACTTAATTACCTCTAGGGCTGAAACATCACAACCCACTTCACTGCTCAAAACTTTCTTTCTTACCATATTGTAAATTCCCAATAGGAAAAAGAATAGAATGTGTTAGGTGCACCTGAATTACACTTTTGCTTATGTGTTCCTGCCTTTACGTTCAATGGCAGATTAACAAATCAAAGGAAAAACTCTAAGTGGGATGAGCTGTGATATTTCATGGTTGCAATCACATTGACAGCTGAAATTTTGCCTTGGCTGTGGTCTGCACAAAAATCAGCTAAGTAAAAACACATCTACTTAAGAATGACACTCCAGCACACAAGCACTACATGTGTGATTCATTAAAACACACTTAGCAGCTATTGCTAGTAAAGCAGACAAACGCTAGTTTTGCCTAGGGAACTTATAGAAGAAAGTTTGCCTTTGAGGATACCTTCAATTTTCTACTACTCATCCATCTCAAGATTACACAACAGCTGAAATCTTCTGTTTATAACGTGAACAGCAAAAAAGTAACACGAGCTTGTTTTCAAGGGGTTGATCTTTACAAAAAGGAACTCTTGCTTGCAGAAGTCCTGTAATAAAAGCACACTCGTGATTAAGTAAGACAAGTTTTAGCTGAGCTGCTACGCACTTCAGCAAAGCAGAGACGCTGGCAGCTATAACACAGGACACAGCATGTTGTTAACAACAAGCCTCAAAGAAGCCTTACGTGAACCATGTGTCTGACTGCTGCAACCGCATTAACTTGTTGTTTTAGAGTGATTGCAAACCTTCCCTCCGCTGAATCTCAGTGTTTTTTGGCTTTTTTCCCTGCTTGGCCTTGAAGGTTTCCTTGGCACAGGAAACAGTGTGCTTCCCCAGCAGTCTGTGCAGTCGTACAGTTTTCAGAAGGGATCACACAGCGATGCCTCAGTTCCTGAGGTGAGCTTTGAGAGCAGAAGGACTACAGGAAGGAAGACATTCCTAAGAGACTTGCCTTCTACCCTTTCCCATTCTGACATGAGCTCCTTCTCCTCCTGTATTGCATACAACTGCACAGGTCTCCAGATTGTGTTTATGCATGCAAGACACCTCAGAAGAGTTCACATTAATGTTCTCTCAGGTAAAATAAAAGAACCCGTGTAATAAGGTGCTAATAAAAGGAGCTTATTTTCCCTTCCTTCCCCTCCCCTTCTCTGGTAATTTTAGAGCCTTTGTATTTTCAGAGCTAGTAACAAACTGAGCAAATACCCTGGGTAAAATGAAAAATGTGACTAAAGCTGAGGAAACAATACAAAACCCAAGAGCCAAAAGAACAAGATAAATATCACTACATCTACCTACACATCCTTTCCTTTCCTGTGTCCTGTTTTAGGTCCTATGGATAGAAAAGGCACTTAGCCACTATTTTGCCTGGAGAACATACTCAGCTCAGTGAAGAAAGTGTTGCACAACAGGATAATGTCTTGAGAAGTGAAGGAGAAACTAATTAGCTGTGCATGGCCAAGATGACCAAATAAGTGATTAAGCAAGTGGCACTTCACTGCGAGGATTTAATTAACTTGACCATCTCTGGCTTCTTTGTGCAGCTGACACTGCGTATACAAGCTCAACCAAGAAGTAACCACCAACCGTCATTTCTGCCATGCAGAAGCATGCTATTAACCAACAAATTTTCATTCTGTACTTTTTTAGACTTGACAACTGAAACTTATCTCTCCATTTAGAGATGAAAGCAAGTCACCATAGGAACTAGAGAACATATAAACACAGTTTTTAACAGCAGCTTTCCACACTCTCGTCTTGCTCTCTACTGATTTGATTTTCATTTTATCTGATGCAACTCCAGTAAAACAGAACTTATGCTTAAAATCTGCTAGTGCTTACAGACTGTTTTGCCATCAGGAGAAGGTGTCAAGCTTTTAGAATTTACTGAAAAAACCTAAGTGTCTGCTACAGTTGGTTCTCCACGTTGCTATTATTCTGGATTTTTAAGGTAAGTTGCAATCAAAGTGGGAGTGTCACTGAGGGTTCTCAAAACTCTCTACCAAAAAAAAAAAAAAGGAAAGAAAGAAAAGCATGGAAGGATTAAACTCTTCACTGAGAAAAAGTTCTATTATTTAATAAATAATGTTTAGAACTTCAAGAATAATTCAGATAAGAGCAAGCTGCAAAAGAAAAGAAACGTAGAACAGCTGCTTTCATTTAGACATAGCCTTGGATTAGAAGTACAAGCATCAGCAGGAAGATAAGAGTCCAGTACGTTACTGGTCAGCAGGACACCCTGGGCTTAGAGTTATTCCAGTTACTGGAATGTCTATTTAAAAAAAGCTTCTCCTTCCACTGGAAAGCAGCAGCTGTTGAGAAATGGCAAATGAAGAGGCAGAGAAAAACTTCAGCTGCATTAAAGATCCTTACGTCTAAAAATGGCAAGCTTATAAAATACTCTTATAAAACACCTAGATGTCAAACAGCAACCACTTACACAAATAAGCACATCCCTTCCTTAGCCAAGCAGATGCACAAACCAGTTCTGTGACGGGCAGGAACGCAGGAAGTAATTCAGATTGAGAAAAGAGAATTTATAAGCAACAGATTCAATTTATGACTCATTTTGAATTTTTGCATTTTAATTGTTCAAGTGCCTTGGGACTTCAGTTTATTAGAGGCAGTCTTACCACATGGCACCAAAGTATGCATTTTCCTCGCATCTTTTTAATTAAGGCCCCGTTCAGTTCTGAATTTGGTGTTCATGGATTATGAACCACATTTCTGAGCTACTTTAACACTGTCAATTTCACTTTTCGGTTAGAGCAGAGATGGTGACTGTCAGTGAAGATAGGTAACTTCAGAGCCGAGCCATTTTCCGCTAGGTGAAGACTACCTTTGAGAGGCTGTCTTAAAAAAAAAAGAAAACAAAAACCCAACCACCACACAGCACACACCACAACAAAAGACCTCCAAAAACCCAAAAAAAAAACCCCAAATCAAACTATCCACTCCACATCTCAAGCAAATATTTGCATTAGAAGCAGCAAAACATTATGCTATAATTTTTTAAGTGATGTTGTGTACTTGCCTATCATTCTAAGTATCAGCAGGAATAGATTCACCATCTTCATGTAAAACAGTTCGCCCACGTCAACAGCAAGAAGCAAACAACTTACTGCCTTCCTTCAAATACGAGGATGTACAACCGGTATGCGCACAAAACTAAGCAATTGCAGTTGTGGAAAAGTAGTCAACATTGTTTTACTTTTTCCATTGCCTTTCATGTGAGGTCCTTGCAGCTCCATATACTTGTGGATCATACTGAGGAAAGGGATCTTTCCCCCCTGCTCAGCCTTGGTGAGACATCTGGAGTGCTGTGCCCACAGCTGTACTTGCCAGTACAAGAGACACGGAAATTCCAGAGGAAGACCATAGAGGCGACTAAAGTACTGGAACACTTGTCCTGCAAGGAGAGAGCTGGTGGCTCAGGGGGATCTTACCTATGTACAGAAATACCTCACAGGGCTCGTAAAGAAGGTGGAGCCAGGTTCTTCTCGGTGGCACCCAGTAACAGGACAAGAGACAATAGGCACAGAATGAAATGCAAGAATCACATTTAAATATAGTATTGTTTATTTTTAATTGTAAGGGTCCTCAAGCATCAGAGCTGGTTGCTCAGAGGTTGTGAATTCTCCATCCTTGGGGATACTCAAAGCCAGACTGGATACAACCCTGGGCAATCTGCTGTAGCTGACTGATCTGAGCAGGGAGGGCTTGAATGTGACGACTGCTGTTTTCCAACCTCACTAACCACTGAATCACACAATGGTTGAAGATCAAACAGGACATCTTAAACTGAAAGGCTTTTGGGGAAAAAACACCAAAAAAAAACAACAACGACAACTCACTGATGTTAAATATAAAACAGACTATGTAAAAAGAGAGATGAGAGATTTCAACCTGATTACAAAAAGCCACATCAATCACCTAACAGATGAGTAGTAGCTACAGCAAAATCAAGATGCAAATTGCACTAATTCCTCAATACCTATACTCACATCTGGACTGTTTAGAAGACAAACTCCAGTAGCAGAGAGCCCTAGCGCAATGTATGCGGTCTTGTCCTTTGGTAGTATCAGCAACAGCGTGCCTGGAGTACACACACCTAACTCAGAGCTGAGTGGCGAGTCTGTCTGTCTACAGCCCTGCCTGTAGGTCTTCTCTGACAAGAACTGGAATTGAAAGCCACTGCTCAAAGTCTTCCTCGGGCTTCCAGGTGAGCATCCATTGCATGAAGTTGCTGCAGGTAAACCACTGTTATTATTCAGAGAGCAGCGGAGCTTTACAGATGAAAGCCCAGCTCCTCTTTTCATCTGTCTGATGGCATTTTCTATGTTGCAGTCAGCAAGATGACTTGCAGTTTGTGCAGCCTTAACTGAACTCATTGCTTTTAAACACAGAGATAATCTATCTGCACAGTGTAATGTGGAATTGTGCCAGTGCATCTCAGCGGGTCACATGCTGGAAGTTGCTGTGGCATCAGCACAGTGTTTTAACACAGCTGTTTTCCCCTTTCACCGTTCCTTTTTTCTGCTCCACTTTTAGAACAGAGGAAATAGCAGTATGGTAAGTCTCAGCTAAAGGAAAGAAATTTCATGCCACTGAATCTGCAATTATTCAGCATTGTTTTGCCAGAACCTCTCACTCCTGCTTTCAGTCCTACATTACAGATCCTCCCTCAAAAACTAAAAGTGGGACAGTTTGTTTAATCTGCAGAGACTCCCCACAACTTTTGAAGATCCTCTCTTGCTTATTATTCCTGATTTTTTACCACCTTATTATTTTATCAGCATCCAAACTCGCATGAACATTCAAACAGGAAAATGGAAGTTTCATAAACAATAGATGCCATCAGCATCAACTAGTCCAGTTCCTGCCCCATGTTGTCCCCTGAGGAAAGCACTGTGCCACTAAGCAGCCCGCACCAGCAGTACGCTGCGCTCAGCCCTGCGTTTATCCTAATGAGCAGTCTGGGACAACTTGACCAACAGTAGCAGCTGAAGAGCTTGCTAATATGCAAACACCAAATAACACCAAACCCAAATAATACCAAACAATATACGTTAACTTCTCTATTTTCCAGCTGATTTCCAAGCTGGAAAGCTAAACATCTTCATCTTGCACAGAAGTCTCCCTGCAGATCCAAACTTAACTGCTTCATTCACCGTCACACAAGCCTGCAGCCACAATAGCCACGTGCAACAGAACTTGCTGTTGCCACTAAGTGCTCTTGCAGGATCATAGAATCATAGAATCATAGAATGGTTCAGGTTGGAAAGGGACCTTAGAGATCATCTTGTTCCAACCCCCCTGCCATGGGCAAGGACACCTCCCACTAGACCAGGTTGCCCAAAGCCCCATCCAGCCTGGCTTTGAAGACTTCCAGGGAAGGGGCATCCATGACTGCTCTGGGCAACCTGTTCCAGTGTCTCACCATCCTCACAGTGAGGAATTTCCTCCTTATACCTAGTCTAAATCTACCCTCTTTCAGTTCATAGCCATTACCTCCTGTCCTGTCATTATCTATCCTTGTAAAAAGCCCCTCCCCAGCTTTCCTGTAGGCCCCTTCAGGTCCTGGAAGGCTGCTATCAGGTCCCCCCGCAGCCTTCTCTTCTCCAGGCTGAGGAGTCCCAACTCTCTCAGCCTGTCCTCGTAGGGGAGGTGCTCCAGCCCTCTGATCATCCTCGTGGCCCTCCTCTGCACCTGCTCCAACAGCCCAATGTCCTTCTTGTGTTGGGGGCCCCAGAACTGGACACAATACTTCAGGTGAGGTCTCATGAGAGCAGAGTAGAGGGGCAGAACCACCTCCCTCGACCTGCTGGCCACGCTTCTCTTGATGCAGCCCAGGATGCGGTTGGCCTTCTGGGCTGCAAGCGCACACTGCCGGCTCATGTTGAGTTTCTCATCAACACACACCTCCAAATCCTGGCTTGATCTCATCAACAGACATCCCCAATCCAGGATGACTGTAGTTTACTTCCTAACATCCACATATTTCATTAATATGTAAGAAATTTGACAGGTATAATACTCATATCAGTCTTGTGTCAAAGGATTAATTTGAAATATGAAAAATCCAGATTCTTGCAAGGAAACAGAAGAATTTCCCTATTTCAACAGTGTTTTCCTATTTGAAGTGCTGTGTTCTATCATAAGCCCCTCTCCCAACCTCACCTTCTGTTCTACGTCCAGAACCTTCTGTTCTACATTCATTTTCCATAATAAAGTCCTATACTGTACTAATTAAACAACTAATTGTTTCTCAAGGGCTATACCATGGCTACTTGAGAGAAGATAACACCATGAAAACTTCTCAAAACTTTTAGGATTCATGTTAGAAGTACCATGAAAAGAAGGAGTTGCTTTCTTCAGAAGTGCCACAGGAACCCAAATACTCAAAACAGCACGAGATCTCCAACATGAAAAAAACACTGTGGGGCCAGGACAGCCAAAGGAGAGCAGAACAGACAATTTACAGGGAGATGTAAAGTGCTTATGGCAGTCAGGGAAGAACTGGCAGCATAGAAGTAGCAGCTCAGCTCCTCCATGAGGAGAGAGCAAAATTGCATTATGCCCAGAAGAGATCAGGCCTTGGAGGGGGCAAGTTGTAAAACCCTCAGTGACCTCAGGCAGAGGCTTCCAGCCCAGCCACTGGGTAGTGGAGGACCATTTACCAAGGATTCATTGCCTAGATCACATATGGCACCAATTTGTAACCTCAGGTCATGCTGCTAAAAAAAATTAAAAATCTGTACAGACAAAGAAAGGTAAAAATCACAGAGATAGGAGTGCTGAGGTGGCAATCATTGGCAGGATTCAAGAAGGAAGGTCCCAGCATGGCATGTTATAAAACTGTGAAGGAAAAAAGGATCCCAACGACAGTAACTAGGCTGGCAGTTTCAGGTCACTGAAACAACATCAGTGGATGCAGAAGAGGACTTGGGACCATCCAGAATCTGTGCAGGGGCCAACCCTCTCACTGCCCTGATAAGGTCAAGAGGGAACACACTAATGCTCAGCCTAATGGCTCATTAAATCTTAGCTGTCTCTTGTGGGTGTTCGCAGACAAATAACTGCTTTACATTTTAACCTGTGCATGTTCTGCTTAAGGCTTTTTTTTTTTTTTTTTTGGCAGCTGGCTCAAAAATACCTGAAGAAACCAAACCAGACATCCCACACAAATGCCTCAGGCTAGGCTGATCACTACAGATGATCAGCCTCGAGGTAATGATGCTGATATCCATAGTGTATACTATAAACAGTCTAAAAAGAGAGGAAAAGTACAGTGACAGATGCTCTATACAGAAGCATATGTTTCAATTCTCTTGAAAAAGGTTTCTCCCACCCATACAGAATATGATTGCTTTGGTTTATAAACAAATTAAGCTCTTGATATGTATTAATTTCTAGAAGTGTTCAACTCTCTCCACTGAGTGCAGAACAAAGACGGCATGAGCTTTCTGTAGTGAAAGTCAGTGTTTTCAAGTCCCCTGTGCTACCTCCAGTTTGCAGAGAAACAACTGCAATAGGGGCAAGTAATCATTAGACATTTCTTCTTCCAAAATGGAGCACAATCAGCTTTAAAAATATTTGTGTATATTCACTAAGCATTTTCCCTTCTCCGATTTCACAAGTAGTGCTCCAAAAATTGAGATAGTCAAAAATAGGGAAAAAATAACATTTTTCAAGCACTGTTCTGTGTCACTGTTTCTCGTATTTTGTTCTGACACATTGAGCACTGGAGAGATACTACCAATACGGTGAGATCCAAACCCACATGACAGACAGTTCCCACATAGTTTCTACAAAGAACTGAAAAGCAAAATTTAAATTAAAACAACTTCAGTGAAGTCTAGGTGAACAGGAAGCAATTTTTTACATTTTACATCTTTTCATTTTTTCATTTTTTTATTTTACATTTTTCAGACTACTGACAACAGCTAGAACACTTGACTCATGGCAGCATGGAAGCAATTATAATTATTTAACACTTCTGAAAAACATACAGAAGAGTTACCTCAGGAAGTGTTTCATGATGGCGGTTTTGTTTGTGTTACGGGAGCTGTAATCAACTGATCACCAAAGTGTCTTCTTTGCAGGTGATACCAGTGCTGTAGAAATAGAATTGAGATATATTTACTAACAGAGAAAAAGTGGTACTTCAGTTTTCTACGCTGTTCTTGAAACAAGATCTTTCCCACATGTTTCCATAGGTATTTAAGAAATCTCGTGTCAATAATAACAAAAATCATAATTTATCACGTCAGCTTGAGCACATGTTTTGACCAGACTTCTACTCATGTTTCTTTTCTGAAAAATCAAGTATTTGAATCAGAGCACAAAAGAAGAACATCTAGATTTTCCTTCAAGCTGTTTCAAACACCTGTGTGGCTCACAGCAGCTTCCAGGCGAGAGTGTCAAGAGACATTCAGCTCTCTCAGCAACCCTTTGCTATCCAGAATTTACAACAGCACTTGGAGAATTTGGATAAAAGCAGCTTGTAAGCAAAGAGCTACTACTGGGTCCAGGTTTAATTCATAGAGTCACCCATGTTAGAAAAGACCCTCAAGATCAAGTCCAACCACCGGCCTGGCCCACTGAGTCCATCATCCACTGGGGGATGTCAGGTGATCAACTTCTTCCCTGGGGTCAAATTTTATGAAACGATACAGATAGTGTCTTAAAACAGATACAGTTGACAAGGTTGACCATCCATTCTGAGCCCTGGTGTGCTGCAGTTAATTTTCATCATGATTACCACCTTGTTCAAGTGGAGATGAACAGGAAGAGTTAAGGTAAAAAAAAACAAAAAAACAAAAAAACAAGAAAAGCCAACCAGCTTACAAATGTAACCCTGCCCATGCGCTACAGCCTCTCCCCAATCACCACTGTTCCATTTAGAAAACCTACAGTAAAGGGTTCACTACAAGCAATACTTAAGTGAGAAATTCAGACTTCTAATTTCACTGTACTTCATATTCTGCAAATGATGATGAAACATCTTTGTTTTCAGACATTTAAAAAAAAGAAGAAGAGTAGGGTTTCACACTGTTGGGACAGCTTGATCTAAGATTTAAAGTGAACAAGACCACACTTTCAAGTTCTGTACTAGGACAGAACATATACAGGCTTGGATGAATGCTGCATTGTTAGAAAGTTAATTAAGAGAATTTTTCATTAGCACTTCATGCAGCGCACTGAAGAGGACCTGAAAGCCTTCAAAATCTGACCTCTTCTGTTGCATAACAGGAAGCTCTAAGTCCAGAGAGAACAGACAAACTCATTTTTTTTTTTCCCCTCTCGGGACCTATCAGCACTAACAGGATAAAAATCTTCCTAGCCTACCTTGTTCTTATTTTCTTTCCATTTTGTAACTTGCAAGTTTTACACTGCTGCTGCCTGTTGACAGGAACAGAAGCAGCATTTAATTTCACAAAAATGCAGCTATCTTGTTGGATTACATCACATACCACTTGCTAAAAATATATAATCCCTGAACTGTGAAAGCTTCATTCATTTATATTGTTTTTGACTGGCTGAATCATGTTGCTGTCCCCTGAATGCAGTTGTAATTGCTGCTGGCTGCAGTGACACCTGCTTGCAAGGGCAGACAGAAGCTAACATCAAGCCTGGGCTCTTAAACGAGCACAGTAGGCAGGCTGCGAGCACTTCCTGCTACAGCTTTTGATAGGCCTCTGATGGCAGCCGGCACAGGGAGCGCAGGAGACAGGCAAAAACTGGAGGGGATGTAACCTGCTCCCCTTCTCCGCTCTAATAATTTGCTGTTTAAAAGATACAGTTTGTGAAAGATTCTCTCAGCTGAGTCTCAGCTTTTTAGCATCAACGTGAACAACGGGAGCTTCACCACAGAGTCTGACCCGTGCGAGCAGCAGGGTAAGGAAGATGCCCGAGGTGCCAGGAGCTGTCAGATCAATGCCTCCTTGAAGCACACACAGGCCTCAGCCACTGAGGTCAGCTCCTTCCTCACCCTGATCAAGGTCCTCGCTGACAACAAAGCGGGAGTAAAGCGGCAGGATCAAGGGGAAGAGAAGTCACCTGCCCGCACTCCAGGGCTGTCTCATCAAGTACGTCATGGCGGGAGCTGCAAAGCACTCTCCTTTCAAGTACAGTTATCAGCTACAGCCAATTAAAAGTTTGGTTTGAATGCTCATTAAAGATGTGACTGTTTCAAAAACTGGCTTTTAAGAAGCTAACATTGCCATTTGTAAAAACTCCGCCTTCACCAAGACAGCTAATGATCCTGGGGTGCATTAAAAGGAGCGTGGCCAGCAGGGTCACAATTCACAACTAAGTCCAATTATTCATAAACCTGCAAACCCTTAATTCCTAGTTTCTACAAACCTCTTTTCCTTTTGAAATATATTAAAAAAAAAAAGAAGGAAAAGAAAAGAGATACAAAATCTCAGATCAAATTAACAACTTGTCTATTTTACTTCCAATGTTATTACAACATCTCAGCAAGAAAAGCAGCTACAGCTTTGGATTACATTTATACCACTTTGGAGCAGTGTTCCCCAAAAATATCAGTCAACAGCCATTAGGTGTGCTTAGGGGGGGGGGAAAGAAGTATCTGTGGTCAGGGAGAGTGACTTAACTCTCAGCCTCCTGTTTTCTTAAGGAAAGATACATAGAAGAGTTTCCTCAGTAAGTTGGATGTCTGAATATCAGGAAGGCTTTCAGGGTCCACTTGTGGCACAGGGAATAGGAGAAAAAATTCTGCAAGTGACAGTAAATGAGATAATGAACATATGTGAGCTTGTAGAAAGAAGCAGAATAATTACGCAATTTACCCTTCATTGCGAAGTTCATGCCGGTTATGGATTTGGAGAGACCTAATGATCAGTTCCTCAAAACTCAGATTCCTGCAGAAGTACTTTTGTCACAAAGTCACAGCTGAGCACACAGAGCCACTGGGCACCTGGCGAGGAGCAGCCTGCTGGTCACAGCACCCACCCGCCGCTCCAGGAGCCACGCTGGCACCCTCACATGGTGTCACTCAAACCATGGACTTGCATCTGTTTTTTTCCACAGCCTAAGAAAAACTTGAAGCTATACAGACTCATGTTTTCTCACTGAGAACCCCGGAAGATACTTCCCTTCCTTTGCAGATAGCTTTTAAGCATTTTTGACTTGAAGTCAGAGAGCTTGGGTAAGTCTAAAGAAAATCAGGTTTGATTTTGTAAGCTATTTTACAAGATTTTGGTACGTAAGAAACATCTTACACAAACAGCACACAGATCCACCACTGAAAACCTCACGGCAGAATGTATTAAGTTTGCTTTGGAGCATGAAAAGAGATTCATGTTCTGAGCTGACAATGGAGGATGACAAGGCAAGGACACAGGTTTGGATCTTCCATATGCCCAAGTTTCTCACCTTGCATGATTTCATCAACACCACTTCTACAAATCAACCTCCTTCTCTCTCTCACAACGTACCTATGTACCTGTTCACTGCAAATGGTTTCTTCCAGTTTACCTTAAAAGGAACAGGAGTTTCCCCTCCTAAAACTAGCTGCAATTTTTCTTGGCTGAGATGCAGTGCTTTTACACAACACAGCAAAACTACTTCAAGTTCTTTGTCAAAATACAAATTCCTTAAACAAGCATTAACTAGTTGGACTCTTGTGGCTGTTTATGTCCTTCTAAGCAGCACAACAAAACAAGCATCCATCTGAAAGGTTAACAGTGGCTGGAGGCTCAAAGAAGTCGAGAAAGACTTAAAAATCACATCTTACTCTGAAGCAGAGGGCTTGCTTTGTTTGTCTTTAAGAAAGCTGCAGATTCAGTTGAGGGAATAAAGATGTATTATTTAGTGTACATCACCATATTTGCAGAATAAAACATAATACAAAGTAATCTTCACAGTGTTTGCTTTGCAAGCCAATGACTCACCTGACATATTGCAAACATTTTAGAAGGTTTATATTCTAATTATAAGGAAGGAATGGCTGTGCTGAAGAGACATATCATATGCTGAGAACCATAAAGATGAGCAGGCTGAATATAGGACTTTCTTAATGTGGATCATTAGATTACAGTTCATCCAAGTTTCCCTCTTCACACACACACAAAAAAAAGACGTTTGAAGTAGAAGGCAGTAATTGTACCATCATCTTAAGTGTAGGAAAAGAGACATTCATTTATTTTTAGGTTTAGCTGTTGCAGCTGCAAAAGAGGTTCTTCTGAACTGAGTACTGCCAACTACCCTCATGTTCTTGACTTCAGGTTGCAACTTCTGTTCCTAGTAGCATCCTGAATCGCCAATTACTCCTCACTGACCTCAAAAGCCAACAAACACTTATTAGTGAGGGACAACAGTTTTAAGTCTCATGTCACCAGAAGTGTTTTGCCTTGGATATTTCATTTCTTTTGGAGATAGAAGTGTTAATACTTCTCTATCCTGAACACCAATGTGCAATGGCTAGAATTAGAAAGGGGACGAATATCTATGTTATGAAATGTCCCAGGAGGTCCTGGTGGATAGCAACCTGGCCAAGAGCCAGCAGCACACAAAGTAAGCCAACAGTGCTGGGGGCTGCATGAAGAGGAGCACAGATCGAGGGCAGGAACTGCCTTCCTCTACTCAGCGCTCACTGGACCACATTTGGGGACTGAATCTAGTTTGGGGCACCAGAAAACCATGAAGGACACCAGTGAACTAGAGCAGGCTCAGCAGAGGCCACAGATGCTGGGGGAAAAGACAAAGCTCTGAGTAGCCTGGTCTGACCTCAAGACCTGAGCCTGCTGCAAGCAGGAGGTTGGGCCAGGGACCTCCTGAGCTCCCTTCTAGCCTTCGATCCTCTGCTTCCCCCCAGTGCTTCTTACAGGGAGATCTCAGGTATCCTGAGTTATGTCTGTTCTACGGAGTAGCATAAGGGTGCCCAAGTCCTTGCTATTTTATTAGTTTAAGAGGTACCAACTTCTCTCTAAAATCCTATATAAATTGCAGTGTTTACCAGGAAATGTACCTAACAGCACTTTCCAACTTGCATTGATACTTGAAGGCGGAATAAAAGTCAATTTAAAAAGTCACTTTAAAAAAAAAAAGTATTTAACACCACAGTAAATACAGAGTAAATACAGATCTTCGTTAGTCTTAATTGCAAGGTATTTACTTATAGGTCCTTAAAAATTATAGTAAATACAGTGCATAGACTTCTCCAGCTCAGAACACGTCCCTGGAAACTGCTCCATTGTTGAAAAGCTCTTGGGAACAGGTCACCTCGGACTTCAGTTTCATGGAATTCAGATGCACTTTGTGTTGGCTCTGAAGTGGCTTTGCCCTACATCTACAGATACAGCCACTGGTAGGACCCACCAGAGCTGATGCCCATTTGTGTGAGCTCAGTTTCCCATAGGATTTTCATTTCTGCGTGATCAAGATAAGGCTGTATTCAACTTCAAGCACTCTTTAGAAGAAAGTCTTGGAACAAAATGTCACTAGACTGATGAAGCTAACGAGCAAGACTGTACTTCAGTCACACTGTCACAGGTAATAAGTTTTTCTCTCCTCATCTCCATCACACATTAACATTTTGTTTTCCACTAGGAGAATGAAGGAAAGGCTAGACATGAAATCAAACCTCACTGAATTTTACTCTTCTCTAAAAAGTCCTGTGAGCATGAGTGCATACAATGCTTAAGCAATACAAAGAAAGAGCCCCAGGTAAAAGCTTTAAATCACGGCAGGGCTGGGGAGGCAGGGCAAACCAAAATGCCTCCCCCCAGACTGCAGAGTAATGCTTTTAAAGTCTCCAATTCTACAGCCTTACCAGCACTTCGCTCCAGTCCATTACTGCCTCTTTAAAATGGCAAATAGCCTCACAGATGTGTGACAGAAAGAAGGCAGCTTCAAGAGGGTCTTACACTGCCTGTAAGAGTCACTGAGAGGTAAAACCACACTTGGATTCAAGGAATCTCACTTGCCAAACCTCATATTGCAATTTGTCTCTAACACCATCCACTTAGGTCTACACACTGCAATTCCTCAGTAGATAACAATCCCCTGGCAACTACTTAATAGATAAGCCACATTTTACCACAGATAACATCAGATCAAAGCTCAACATCGTAGAAGTATCTCCAATTCATTGTTGATCTCTGCCCTTGGAAGCAAAAAGCCAGTTGTTCCATACCTGTTTTTTAAAAAGAACTAGATCCTAGAAATTCTGGATCCTAGGCACACGTGCGTACACACATTTTGTGTGTAGAACCACGTCAATAAATACTTTTACTCATTTCTTTTAGTTCTGCTCTATTACAGTGTTGAAAAATGTGGAAAAAAAATATATGAAGTCCCTTCAGGTCAGTAGTGAAGACTTCACTGGGCACGTCCTTTTTCTCATGCAAAATGTGAAGTTGAAAAGCAGAGGAAGCTTTCCACACCCCAGAGTACTGTAATCTTCCAGAAATGCAACCAGGTGCTCAAATACTTTAATACCTTTAAGTGTCACCCCTGTCTTCAATGTTTCCATTCTTAACCAGCGTACTTTATTTTTTTAAAAGAAGTATATTTTAACCAGAAGAGGACTGAGTAGATAATATATCAGCTAAAAATGAAGTCTCATGCTTGAAAAGAGCCTTCAATGCACAACAAATTGATTTTTTATTTATTTATTGCTTCATGCCTCATAAAAAGGCATCATTTTCAGCCACTTCTCATGAACTTTCACTGGGCCCCTGAGGAGTTCACCAGGAGAGCAGCAGCAGCAGCAGCAGCAGCATCCAGGTGGCTCAGGTCTGCCTACATGGCTTTCAGTGCAGTGGTTCTGGCCTACTTGCGCTGTTTCCACACATACTGTACAACAGCTTGTACTGTGAGGAAGCCTGTTCTAAATAAAACATCACACTTTGTAGCAATATTCCTTCAAGCTTAGAATAAACCCTGTGAGACTAAATGCAGAAAATCCAGAAGAGGCAACCTGGTTAGCTCCCAAACTCATTACTGCAGAAGCTCCATGAAAGAAAGGGAAAAAGAAAAACAAGACACCACACTACCAACCCTCCCTTCCATCCCCCAAAATGACTGCTTTCAACATTGAATAAGTTATACCCCTTTGCCTTTCCCTTTTGGTTTCTACCTCAATATCTCGATTATCTGGGTGTACAAGGTGAAGGGTGAAGATGAAGTGTGGGCTTGCTATGAAAATTAACTGAAGCCTGGGTTTGCTTTAGAGCCCCACCAATTCCCAATACACAATGGTTTATGTGGAAAAAACATCCTATCAATGGTTCAAACACGCAGATTGCAATGTCAATAGAATTACACCAGAGGTACTCATTCTGCTCTTTTCCCTACCTTTCCAACATCTGTTATTTTTACTTGGACAAGGTAGAATAAATTCAGCCATCAGATTAACACAACCATGCAGCCAGTATCAGCCTGAAAGCATGCAGACCCATGGGCTTTGGTATCTATGTGGTTAACTGACAGAAACAAACAGACAGAAGAGATTTTAGAATAAAGGTCAGACAATGCTTTCAGGCTAGAGGAACACAAAGTAGCTGATTTACCCTCGAATTGGGTAAGAGTCAGATGATTCACACCGATCTATCAGAAAACTGCTCCACGTGGTATCCATTTTTCCTATCACTGCATCCAGATTCCTTTGACACACCAGTGACTTTTCAATGGAGCTCTCCAAGGTAGACAAACAAGAGTAAAGCACGTACAAGTTTACGCACATCCTTCTACTAGCTTATAGGCCCACTTTTCCCTAAAACAGGACTTGAGTTACCACTTTCTCTGAAGTAAGTCAGTAGATAGCATCAAGAAGTATCGTATCTGTGAAATAATGAGCATCCTACAGCAAGTGTTACGCTCCAACTGTTAGCTGCCCAACGTCGTGCAATCTGCAGAGGGACCACAATAAATGAGCAACATACTTAATCTGCAGGCAAGATGACTAAAAATCCCACTGCATTTCCTTTGCAAGCTTCATGGCCTACTATTTCATCTTCTGTTTGCTGCTCAGTGAGATGTTCTGTTTCCCAGGGGGTAGGAAACCAGGACAGCTCCAAGTACACGACCTTGCTGGAAGCTCTGGGTCTTCTGGGCAGCAAGCACATAACTTGTGCAGGGTAAATTGCTCTGGTTTTCACTAATGTTGGGTGTGGAGAAGTAGAAGAAAGAACCTATTTGCCCGTGGAAACCAGAAAGTTTTCTTAAGTTGCTGCTGTAAATACAGCAAACGTCATGCTTTGGTTGGAGCCAGAAGCCCTTCTTCAGAGAAAAAGTCAAATGGTAACATGGTCAAACCTCACTTTAGGGGTATCTTCCCAAGTATGTCACTCAAATAGGCCTATGTACCAGCAGTCACCAGTTGAGACTCCTTCAAAGCAAAGACTCAAATATCTTACTAAGTTTTAGTTTCCATTAACACGGGTTGTGAACACTAAAATTGATTGTATCTAGACTTGTTTCACCCTTCCGTACCTTAAGCAAACTCCAAGTAGCACCAAAATCAAGCTCTGCTTCTATCAGTGATGGAGAAAGAAAGCTGTCATGGAGTCTGATGACAGAGACATTTGCAGCAAGGAGGGAAACAGTAACGCAAACGCCCCACTAAGATGACCAAGTAAAAGGAAAAGTTGAAGAAAACCTGCAAAGCAAAGACACAAAGAATAGTTTGAAGGTCAGTACAGTTATACCAGTTGGTAAGCAATATGGATGAAACACTTTCATACAGGGCTCAAGAAGCATCCTTCTGTGGTAATCGTGGAAGATGTCCTTTCTCAACGAGCAGGAAGAGGTGAGTAGAAAGGAAAAGGTGAGGTACCATGGTGCTCTCCTTCCCCCTGCCTCTTCCTGCTCTGTCCTTTCCTTTCTTACAGGCACTCACTCTCAGACAGAACAGGATGCTGGCAAAGATTCGATGACAGAAGATTGGAAAAGAGGGATAAGACAACATGGAAAGAAGAGAACAAAGAAACAGAAAGACCAGAGGAAACTGTTCCTGCAAAATTATTACTGGGGGGTAAGAACAAAGCAAAGCCAGGAAGAATGCAAACTAGGGCAGGATGATTGGCAGCACTGCCATAATGCACTCATCCCTAACACAGTGCAACACTGAAAGTCTTCTTCCTTCAACATCTCTTTCTGCTTAGGGCAGAGACTTCTTATAGCGCTATCCTTTACCACAAAGGCAAAGCAACAGTTAGAAATAGTCTTTAAAGAAAATAAGTAAAACAAATTTCTGAAATATTTGCAGCAGATACGTTGCTAATAAATCAATAACATGAACTGATATCATCCCTGAGATGGTAACCTGTATGAAATAACTCAATGCACAGACCCAGATTTCCTTCAGTATCGGCAGTGGGGTGGTTAGCTTTTGGTTTTTTTTTTGTTTGTTTCTTTGCTTGTTTGTTTTTTTGATGACTGTATGATGACTGCAATTTTATTTCTGTTTTCATTCTTGAAAGCTACTCCCAAATTGCTTGGTTTGTGTATGATGTTAACTGGACATTCAGGGTGCACAAGAACAAGAGTACTCCTTGCTCATGCTGTGCCACTCAAGTCTCTCCTCAAGAAAAGAAACATCCCTCAGAATTTCAAACCATCCCTGCAAATGGGAGGGAGGGGAAGGAAAAGCTAAGACAGTCTATAGAATCAAAACATAATGCTGAAACATTTTTCCCTTCCAGAGGGAAATCTAAATCTAGCAGCTCTTGGGCATCTCATTTGCATACAGGAGCCTAGAGACACAGCGCTGATCTTAGGAAAGACAGCAACCCCTGACTCAGAACACTCGTACTGGCAGCGGTCAGGATGAGCGAGGTTCAAAGAACATGGCTATCTCAGATCCTTGGAGGTTCAGCTGTGGTCCCTCCACCAAATAGTTGGGTATGGATCATACAGCCACTTCTTAATCTGTTCCCAGGATATATTCCACTTTCCTTATCTTCCTCTGGGAGCAGCCTCACTCCTCTCCCTTCCTTGCTCCTCTTCCTTCTGCAAATGGAACAGCAAGAACTCCTCTTTTCCTCCTTCAACCCATCTGTTCTCCTCAGGCTGCCTTACCACTGACAGTGTGAAGGCCTAGCAAGCCCAAACTTAACAAACCCCACACTGATCTTCATGCTTCCGAGAGGCACCGCCTGTCTGATGCTATGCAGCCATGCCAATGTTGATATGGATGTGGCTCTGTGAAGGCAAAGTGGGAAAGGGAATAAAAGACTTGCTCTTATAACTGCCTACTAGAGCTATAGAAAAGGATGACAGTTTCCATGAACACAGGTCTGCTTCGTACTGAGCTGCACACTCCAATGAGCTGCCTGACCACCAGACTGTGCAAGTATTATCAATGCAGTAATCAACTTGTTGCTACACCATGGATAAGTCTCAACACCTGAAGCACTCTGGAAAAAATAAAAGGTAGAGTTTTGGTTTGTTGTTGTTGTTTGCCTGTTTTTAGACACATATGAAAGACTACTATACATATATATATGTATATAACTGCTAAAAATCAGTGGCAAAACTTCTGCTCATAATCAGTACAATCTGGAAATGGCCACAGGAACCCAAGCTCAATATGCTGATCCCAGTAGCATCACCATTCTGGGGTCCTAGGAAACTTACTTCTTGGCAGACAGGCACACAGTACATGGCAGACGGAATGAATGCACTATGGCTAAGTCCCACACGTGTGACATTGATAACCAGTTGTACACACGCACTCTCTACACAAACAGCCTGTTTAGGACCTTATGTACCTTCAGAAGATATCAGTTAACTGTGAGTGAATTAGCAGCACAGTACAAAGAGATGTGCACAGGATCCTGCATGACTCATTTTCTTGGCCACAGTCTCTCTGCTGAGCATCCTTCTCTAGGAAGGAAAACACATGCCACATGAGCTGCAGCTACATCAGCACTCAGCACAGACCAACACAAGTGGCTCTGCCAAGAGAAAAAATGGTGCCAAGCATTTGAAATTGAAACTACATAGTGGGGAGAGGGGGAGAGAAGGTGTTTGTTTTTAAACAAAGCACCTGATACAGATGCTGGACAAGCTCCAGCCTGGTCTCTGGAACTGGATGCCCGGCGGCAGGCAGGATGCAGGAGGACTGCTCCCAGAACAGGTCCTCCTGTTTGTTTTCAGGTGCTCCTAGACCACTCCACAATATGAGCTGAGGGAAAAAACAGCAGAGACAGCTGGGACATCTGCTTCCTAGAGCAGTTTGAGCTAAACCATTAGTGCATGCAAGCCTATTAAGATTAAAAAGTGCCTGTGAAGTAATTCTGGGTGCAGTATCTGTATCAGAGAGGGGGCAGCTCGCAGGTACGCAGTTTCCTATGGCGACAGTGCTAATGACTGTACCTCTCAAAGCTTCTCTCACAAGCTGCCATTTCACCTGCTCAATCTGCAAATTATTCTCAACTCCAGTCTTTTAATCTCCTGTATTTCTCCTATTCTCCAGGCTCCTCTGCACATCTGTGACTGTAGCTGGCTGAAACGTAACGGAGCACTCAGCCTGGGGATCTGCAGACAGATTAGCACACGTTAAGAACACCCAGCCCAGGCACTTGGTTACAGTCAGGTACCACATTCAGTACAAGTGCTGGAAACCATCTTCTTGAAGGGCCTCTCAGCTGCAGCAGGAAGCTGAGAAGTGCTTGCTCACATCTTGTTGGAAGCGGGGGACAGAGCTCTCGAGAATGAACTGCCAGGAGTGCTGCAAGCTCACCAAGGGTGAGTGGGGCTCTAAATTGGTTCTGTGCGTGAGTGGATGGGAACTGCTCACTTGATTACGGCTGAGAGGTACTTTCCTGAACCCAACATGGTTTACAGGAGACTCAGTAATAGACTGGGATTGCTCCCGGAGCAGGACTCCTGGTTTCGTTTCTCTGGGGGAGTTCAGTTCTCTCGCAGTGACACCGCTCTGAGACCTGAACCAGCACCAGGCAACAGGAGAAGGTCTCCAGGGGATGTGTCAGATACCCAGGCTGGCTGCAGGTCAATGAGCTAGTGTAAACATATCCACAGTTTGTTTCAAGGCAAAGTCATGCAGGTTAGCTCACCACTTCGACGCCTGCCTTTACCCTGAAGAGGAGTGCTCAGGCAGTCCCACACAATTGTGAAGTGACTCAGGCAGCTGCTCCCGCAGCCCCTGCCATCGTGCTTCTCTTTCCAGAGCCTGGCAGGAGCGAGCAGCACCGCCAGCTCCAGCCCAGGCCCTGCCCCGCATCCCCTGGCCCAGGCTCGGCGCACGGCGCAGCTCAGCACTCGAGCTCGCAGCACACGGACGCTGAGCCTGAACTACAGCCCCGGGGCTGCACTGCCACGGCTGTTCCCTGCATCTCTTCATGAGTCTCATTTTTCATTCTGTTTCTCCTCAATTTATCCTTTTTTCCTGATAGGAATTTCACCACCTGGCTTCCTTCCCAGTACTCCAGCAGACCCTGCCCTCTTTAATGGACTCAAGTCCTCTTCCCAAAGCCTGAATTCAAGAGGAGAACATCTTTCATGCAGCCTTTTGGCCAACATCACTGAGCAAAAGATTCCAAAGGAATGTCACATAAAATGAGCTTTCCAATCAAGAGGGACAAGCAGATGTTCCTCAGGAAAAAAAAAAATAGCCTCATGAGCCAGAGGACATTAAATCCAACAAGATTTGGTCTCCAGGCAGCCCTGGCTCGCTCTTCTTGCCATCTTCTGCCAACACTTCCCATGGCCCCTTGGGAAGCATAAAGCTGGCCCAGCTCTGCTTACCACTCGCACCCTCTCTGTGCAACTAGATGGTTTTTGCCAGTATGGGTCACAGCTGATCACAGGCGAGCTGCAAGGACAAGCTCTCAGGACAGCCCTAAAATACCAGTGGCAGTTTGGAGTCATAGATCAGTGTTCGTGCTGCAGCATCTCCCCCGCTCCCATCATTGCAGAGCTGTGCTCCTGCAAGCAGCAGCCACACTCCTTCGTGCAGGTGGCTGACAGATAACAGAATAACCCCCAACACAACACAGTCCCCAAGTTTCCTAGTGTGAGTACAGCTTAGCTCCAGGGACTGCAATCCCAGGGCAGGAGTGTCAGAATGACCTCTGAGTCGAGAGGGGACCCCCGTTAGCTCATTTCCCATTGCTTAGTGCTTTCCTGGAAGTATTTTCTGTTGTGTTTCTGGCAACAGCAATGCACGCAGCATCGGATGCTGTCACATGATTTCCCTGCTGGACACCCATAGGCTTCCTGTCTCCAGGCACCTCGCTAAGGGGTCTATTGCTCCAGGGATGTGGGTCTGCATTGGTTTCAGCTCAAATACTGCTGGAAATGGCATGCAAGTGGTGAGAATTGAATAGGTCAGGCTGCAACTCCACCTGTTCAGTTAAGAAACGTGTTCCGCAGAACCAAAAAGTCAGAGGAGAGCAGGCTCTCCCCAAAAGCAGTCTCTTCTGGATTTGTGTTCTGCTAGAAACGCCACACAGACTCAGGTGCACACACGGGCACATCCCTGTCCGTATGCAGCTGCACCCCCACGGCCGCCGCTCCCCGGCAGCAGAGCGGGGGGTGCTCGGGGCGGGGCGACGCGGGGCTGCGGGAGGCGATGCTGCCTCTCCGGTCTCATTCCGGGATACAGCCGGAGAGCCGGGGGCGGGGACGGAGGAGAGGTGAATGAACGCCCGGCTTTCCCGAAGCCTGCCAGCCACAGGATTCATTTCTTTCTAACAGTTGCTAACATGGCTCCTTTGTTCCCGACGCCTTTGTCACACCCCCAGAGCGCCGCGAGCCGCGGAGCCGAGCGGGACAAAGCGGTGTCACTGCGTGTCCCCCCCCCCCCCCCCCCCCCCCCAGCCCCCCCCCCCGCCCCCCCCGC
>WBMW01001134.1:927404-938617 GCA_013396635.1 Penelope pileata | reverse complement strand
GAGGCCGCCCCGGGGAGGGGAAGGAGTCGGGGCCGGGGCCGGGCCGGGGGTGGTGCCGCTCCCCGACAGAGCGGGGTCCATTCCTTCAAGGGCAGAGCCGGCGCTGGGCGGCCCCGGGCGCACGGCACAGACGCGTAGAATAAACGGCACTGAAGCAGCCCGGCCCGCCTGGGGGGCAGCGCGCACCTCTCCCCCCGCTCTGACCGCCCCCAGCACGAAGCTGCGTGTCCCGGACAGCTCCCGCCCCGCCCCTCACGCCCGCTGTAGGATTCCTGTGCTCTGCCGCGGTCCCGAAGCGGAGCGGGCGCGTCCCGGGGCCGTACGGAGGGCCCCAGCCCCTGTCCCGGCCCGCAGCCCCCAGGCAGCTCAGCGGCCCCTTCTTCCCCAGCAGTGCATCCCGAGGGTCTCTGATCTTCCGAGTTTCAGCCTGCCAGCCAGGCTCACAGGCTGTGGGGCTCTCCCCTCCCGAGGCCGGCAGCGGGCTGGCAGGGCACCTTCCCATCCCCACAGCATCCAACAGAGTCGTAGTTTTCAGACGCCCTTTGAAAGTGCCAGTTATCCTCTTTTTCAAAGTGTTTTCCATGCTCAGCCTGAAAATAACTGACTGCTAAAGGGATGTCATTTACTTCCCTCCAACTCTCCTTTCTCAGTCATCCCAATTCCACAGTCAGCTGCTACCTTCAGAAGCGCAGTGAAAACACGCAGGTCGCCAAGTTCCACATTTCACGGTGGCTGGGAAACGCTGTCCATGTCTCAGCACCAAAGGCAGAACCAGGCTGCTGCTTCCTCCCCCTCCCCTGGAGCTCCGCTGTCCCTGTCCCCCGGTGCAGCTCCCACAGCCATGCTGTCCATGCTGGCTGCGCTAAACCACGGGCATTGGGCTGCGGCTCTCCTGCTCATCTCATTTGAATCGTGTTCTGCACCTCCAAGCAATACTTCAAGCTGAATCCCATGCATGAACGCAGCTAGAAAAGTAGCTCCTTTTCCTGTCTCCTGCATTGTGGTGGCCTTTCTGTGTACTGTATCCCAACGAGCTGGTTTCCCATCACAAACGCGTTGTTCCTGGTTTCTGAGCCCAGCAGGAACTGCTCCAAGTAAGAGAGGCTGCTTTCAAGGGCTTCAGCAGCAGAGTTCAAATCCGCTTCCCAAAGTAAGTTTGCAAACTGAGCTTTGAGACAACTCCCTCACAATTACCAAGCTATGTCATAAGCATCAAAAGCCAGATCCACGCTGCCATCATGGCCTTCCCTTCCCAGATGCCATACTTTTGTCCTCGGATGTGGAGGCACTTAGAACATCAGCTGGAAAGGGTCGGTGCTTCCAGCCCCTTCTTGCTGCAGCAGGGTGAAGGGGTTTGAGCCATGGCTCAGAGTTTCCAGCAGCCCTCCTGCCCATTCTGATGCCAAGCTGCAGCACCTACCCATAGGGTGCTCACCCAGTGCCATCTCAGACCAAATGGAATCAATGCACCTCCCTTGTTACCAAGCTGTAGTGCGATGTCCCCACTCACTCCCTATCTCAGGATGGAAGCTACCCGTACTGCTCATGTCTCACGCTCAGTATCACAATTCTTAGGGGAAGTTAAAGCTGAACAGCACTGTAAAGCTATCAGGGGCATGGAGTAAGACGCTCTCAGCTCTTTGGACTATCAGCAGTTAGAGAACCTTTTGCTATGCTGTACTTTAACAGCATAATTATCTTTCATTTGCCATGCATTAAATAAACCGTGCATTGCAGCAGAAGCACAGCCTGTGTTTAGGAGTGGTAGTGAGAGGTGTGTTAGAAGAGCATGGACAGGGGACCCCACGAGCTGAGCGATGTCGCACTTCCTCAGCAGTGGCTCCCGCAGCCTGCTGCAGGTAATAAAACCCAGCAGGGCTGCCCGCATGATTAATTTAGGATTGGAAAGAAGGTGACAGAAGTGACAAAAAAAACCAAAAAAAACCAGATAGCAACCTAGGTCAGACATTGGTAGAAAAATCAAAAGCTTGAGTCCCTCACTGTTTGGGATGGACGTTGTTGCTGTACAATTCACTGATAAGGAGGAGACTGATGCAGAGCACACGTGCTGTGCCCTTGTGAAGAGCCGGCGGTGTTTGACACCAGGCAGCGCCGTTCCCAGAAGTGCCACCCAAGCGTTATTCCATGCACTGTAAGGAGTTACTCTTCGTAACTGCTTTCACAGTGCTATTGCGTTTTGTTTTCTTTTTGACAAACAACATTTTGCATTTTCTGATAATACAGATGGTAGCTAAAACACTTTAGTTGCACTTTATTTAAAATAGACACAAGAAAGAATGTATTTTAGCACTAGAATAGTCATGAAAACAGAAAAGAAAGATAAGAAAGGAATAAAAACAACCCTGTATTTATGTAAAGGACTTTCTTAATTCAGTTTTAGAAACCCATAAGCCAGATTATTGTTTTATTTAGATTTTGCTTGGGATGAGACATGCTACTGTCAGCATAAACTAAAACCTTCTCAGGCACTGCTTCCAATCCTCCTCCCCTGCCCTGCCCTCCAGGGGACCCTTTGGCCAGCTGGGCCGTTGGGCTGCAATGAGCCACACTGCTGTCTTTACTGATGCTGCTAGCACTTTGCCTGGAACCTGCGGATCAGCTGAAAGTTTGTGTTTTTTATTTCTTAGTGGTCGATCGTCCTGCTCCGTTAAGCTGGGTGTGATTTAAGGGACCATTGTACATTTGGCAATTGGTGACAGTGCTGTGCATTTGAAAGAAAATGGCTGTAATGGAAGCATACTGCTAAGTATAATGATGCTTGTGATATCAAAGGAACAATAATGGATTAAGTACTGCAGGACCAACTGTTGTGTTTCTTTATTGCTTTGACTGAGCGGATCACAGTTTTTTGCTTGCAAGGAAAGGCTGTATATTAAAAAGGCCTTGCTTTCTCCTGGTACCTTCGCCCACTGGAACATACAAAGTCTGATTTCAGTTTAAATGGCTGTTTGTTCTCACTCCATAGGAAAATGCATCACACCTCTTATTTGGAAACCTGTGCTTTATATGCAACTGTGCTGAAGACTTCCGTAAGAGGTGGCCAAGCACTGGTTGTGTGAAGCGGAGGCTTTACAAAGCCAGTAGCAAACAGATGACAACAGAATGCTGTAATTAGCAAGTCTGATGCTAACGCATTAGTCAAGATGTTCAGGGGCGAATCAAGCTCAGGTTACCTGAGGTGTAGAATGCCATCCCAGCTCTGTCTTCTGGGAGGTGTCACTTGGTGAACAGGATGCTCAGGCACAAGTGCATGCAGGAGGACAACGTTTGTCTGAGAAAAGTTTATTGCTGTTCTACGCACATGCATTTGGAGTGTGAGCTCCTAGATGAATAAAAAGTTCAGTGCAGGGGAGGAATCTGAAGTCCAGGAGGCTGCTAGTGGAACGTGAATCCATGTTAAAGAGGAGAGGCACATTAGCTGCTGCAAGCTCAATGGTGAGAGGCATCTATCGTAAATTGTCTCCTGTGGTGTGCACACAGGACAGGTGCTCCCAGTACTGTTCTTGCTCCTACATCATCACAGTCAGAAACTTCTGCCTGAGCCTTTATAGTTGACATTTAATAAATAAAAAGAGATATAAGAGATATGGAAACTTGGCTCACTTGGGGACCCATGCAAATCGAGAAACAGAGTAGTTGCTTCTAGCAAAGAATTAGTGCACTTTTTGAGCCTTTCCTCTGAGGATACTCATGCTAGTTGTGTTAGCATCTCATTTTACATCTGACAGTGCACAACATATGTATGAGCCTTTTGTTTTTACTCTATATAATCATGTATATCCATGCTGAGATTTAGTGGGTGGGATCTGGGGTTTGCAACTCATTCCTCCCCCTTCCAAGCAGTGTCCAGTTAATAACCATGATTCTGAATTATGTGATGCAGTCAGGGATTCTCTTCTTTGGTCTTCATGTGCTGACGGTGTCCTGTGTAACTGACAGGTTTACAGGGACTTACCCTCAGACATCCTCTCCAGAATGCATTCCTGCCAGCGAGCGGCAGAACACTATGGAAATGTGTTACAAAGAACCATCCTGCTGTGGTGAGGAGAAGGATGGGATGACAGAATATATTTCCAGTCATTAGCTTCTGTAATTTTGTTTGCTTAAGAAATCTGGTACTGTGTGTGAAATCATTGTGATACTTGAAATCGTGTGTCAACATTCTGCTTTGAAATATTGAACAGCTGTGAATCATCTGTGCCTAGCTCAGGACAAGCATCAGATACAGAAAAGTCCTGAGGTGTGTATTACATGGCTCTCATGCATTGATATTATAGCAACTAAAGCACTCTGCACACAGCCTTCATGATCATTTCTTAAACCTCTCTCCTAGTTATTTTGTTCATTTACAGTGCCACCTTTGGTTTCACTTGTATTCTTTTTGCTGAAGGTGCCATAAAGTTTAACACAGGAGACAATAACAAAAGCGTGTATAGATGATGATAATACGAGAGATGAAGTGTGTCAGGCTTACTCATACAGCCTTTAGAGAGATGACAGCTGAGTGAAGCAGCCAGTATGCTCATTTAGTTCACCCATCTCTTGAAGCAAAGAATTCTGCCAGAAAGGACTTCGTCTTCATAAGAATTAGGAGCGTTTAATGTTACAATGTTTACATTTAGATCACTGTGCTTGATATTTCCATATAGAAATAGAAGGGGAAAAAAAGTGATGTAGACAAGAACTGTGATTGTTATAAGCTGAAAGTGCTTGCATTTTTATCTTAATAAAAGTGAACAAACTTGAATATACTCATTAGTATCAGACTGTGTCCTAATCTTATTCACAAAGACATGTACCAACCATATTATGCATGTTAAGAAGAAAGAATTCTGTTTATAATAAAGAATTTATTTGAAACAAATTCTGATCAAGGGAAAATGAACGTTCTTTATCTACTCTTTTCATGTATCCTCTGCAATTCCTCACATCCATACTCTGAATGTGTATGCTACATTTCATTCAAGGATTACCAGGTGTTAAACAAACAATGATTCATAAAGATTCACAACCCTTGACAAGCTAGGTAAATATTTATCCAAATGTCATACAGATTGGCAGATTGAGTCACAGAGAAGTCGTGTTTGAAATAGAAAATCCACTAATTTTGGATGCATCTTTTTTTTTTTTTTACCCTTTCCAGATGAAAAACTTGCAACTTCTGTTTTTTCAGATATGTTGACTATGTGTACAAATCCAGAGAAGTCAATGAAAACTGGATTACAAGAGCAGCGAGTGGGGGGACCTGAGTAACTGGTCATGTTTCAAAATTCTAGCTTAAGTTGCTTTCTGTCTGGTTGTGCAGCTATTCTTCCAAATAACGTGAATCTATTGCATGAATAAGAGCTAATGAGACCGTCTAAGATGATGCCTGAAAGGGGCTGAAAGCATGGAGCCCCAGCCTATGGAACACATGGCAATATTTTCTTCCGACCCAGTGGAGAGTTGAGGATCTGACTTATGATGAAAATGGAAAAGACCTGAGAAAACTTTTAATATTATTTATTTATATGTAAACAACACTATGCATTTAAAAATTAACTTTGCAGATTGTGTCTGGACAGCAAGCACGATATCCTTAAAAATGTATTGACTGATGAAGTAGGCAAATGCATTGCCTGATATTCCATAATTATCCTTGTGATACATTCATACCCTGAAGGATAACTGTGTGAATGATGGGTTCCAAGGAAATGCAGGAAAGCAGACTGCCTGCCTAGTATAGATATCAGGGAGGATCCCTGTGTGGGGTTGCTTTCTGAACAACTAGCAAATCCTAATTGCTTGTGACAGAACTGGGTTTTACCAGGTTAGTGTAAGATTTTGACTGTAGGGCCAGAAGAGAATAATATAATTCAACCAGCATTTCCAAAAAAGAATGCTTCCTGTCTCACTAAGGAAAACAGGTGTAAGAAGCAAGAAGAGACAACGTCGTTTTCAAGGCTAAACTAAAAGATGTGTTGAAGTGGTCAGTAATGTGGAGGGAGATCAATATTTTGTATTGTTCTTTCAGTACTTCATATTATTCTTCTACACTTTGTGATGCCCTAGAAATTATACAAGACCAGCACAAGATGATCTTCCCTAGACTTTGCCTGAATTGCAGAGTTAGCTGAGCAATGGAAGCAGCGTTTCCTACTCAGCAGAGAGCCAACAGAGGACTCAGGAATTTTTTGGAGAAATGTTCCCAGCAGGGATTTATGGATTTAATCATCTCCAAGCCCAACGTAGATGGTCCATGGACTTGTCATGTAGTATTGCAATTGTACAGTATTTTCAATTAAAAATGTGATGATAAAGGTGGATAGTGCCTGATGAGAAACTACTAGTGGCCCATTGCTTCAAACTGCATGAGGACCCCTGTTCTAGAGCAGCAGAAATACCATTGATATTCTTACAGCAGAGGAGAGAAGACTTTGAAAGATTTAAAACCCTAAGACTCTAAGACAGCTTATGGTCAGAGAAAATCCAGAAAGTTAAAATTGAGGATAAAATAATTGCCTACCGTGCATTATTTGCTTAGTATGACATATATGCCTGAATGTTCAGGAAAATTTTCTGAAGACTTTCCAGGAAGGGGCTGAATATTTTCTGTTTATTGAAGCCTACAGAATTGTGTTCCCTGTTCTAGTGGTGTATCAGTAGTGACCCAGCAGTGCAGGAACACCTTTGCAGCGTATCCAGCAGTGGAAGTTCAAACCTTTCCTCCCTGCTGAGTTTAATAATACACACCCTTATGCTCCATTAATGCAATCTTACTGCACAGCAGAAGCGCTCAGCTTAGTTAACCTCTGCCCAATCTTAAACATTCACTGACCTCAATTCTCTGAGTGATGAGATCTGTACCTTTCCCAATGCAGAACTGAAATCTGCCTGCTCAAAAACTCTTAAGACAAAGATACCACTATCATTATGTCAAAGCAACCTGCTCCACAGGAGACTGGTACCTCATACTGACGGAAGTGAATGTACTGATCATCATGCATTTGTGACACAAGTATTCCAAATTTCATAACGTCATTGCGAGATTTATGAAGTTTAATGTTTTCCTTAAAGTTCTGATTCTAAAGATTTCAGGAAAAAGCCATCTTTTAAAGGAAAGGGAAAAAAAAGTATTCCAAAATCTCACGTTTCAAGAAAAAAAACTTGGAGGGATGCAGAGTGTAGCCTAAATCAGAAAGCACAGTAATACTATTTAATGTTTTGAATCTCTTGAGAATAAGCTATTTTTGTTTGCTAGTATCTGAAAATAAGGATAAGCCCTGCCTTCATTGTAATAACTGGCACAGCTCCCATTGATTTTACCAGGGCCTAGAACTCTCCCTGTCTCTATTCTTGGTCTTATGCAATTGCTGAAGAATTCTGAAAGCTGTTTTTTTTGTGTTGTTTTTCTGCATTTAGGAAGAAATATGAAATCTAGCATTGAACACCACAAATACAGAATCAAAATGACATGCAGCACAGAGCCAGCCTTGCTATCTCCCTGAAAAATATAAGCCTTTGGCATCACAGAGGTTTGTTACGGAGAATTTTACTATTGTAAGCGGCAGCAGAAGCACATTTTGAATTTAGGTCAACAGATATTTGTCAAAGTCACTAACTATTACATGAATGCTATCCTAAAACAATCCATCTGGGTCGCATCACTGACCGTGGTACTCCTCTACTCTTGTGTAATTTTGAGCAGCATTTTGTACAGAGGTTTATTCTTAGTCCTGCAACAAACTGTTACCCTGAAACATATCCTATTTGTCACGATTCTTAAATGGCAGCTTCTTAAATCAAGAGATTTAATGCAACAAGTCCTACTGTTTTCCTGTGATTTCCTTTTAATTGGGTTTCAAAGTGATGGAAATCCACTGTGATCACATTAGGCTAAAGCATGGCCTGGATTGTGTTAGTATAAAAGGAAATAAGATTGCCTTTTCATGTATGGATCAGTAACCTGATATTTTTTTGAAGGAAACAGAAGTATTGTTATCTGTTCACTTAATGTCATATGAACTGCATGGGGAATAGGCAAACGTGTCACAGATGAAATAGCTAACAGCATAGCGAGTGCTACCATTTGCTCCTGGAAGAAGCCAGCCGCGTTTTGTTCCTCACCCATAAATAAGTGGGACCATGACATACTGCTTTAGAAGATGTGTTCCCTGTTGAACAATTACAAAAATAAATTAAATTGAGCCAAAGTTAAGTCATTCTAATGGAAATACTTTTTTTGCTTAATAAACTATGAAAATAATTAATTTCAAGCTAGAAAATTTAGTGAATCTTTAAACTAAAAATATCATGATAAAAATGGAATTTTAAAAGAAAAATGGAGGCTTCTTCTGAAGCACTTTTAATGAGAGATTATAGTAACATAAATGCAAATGTTTTTTGAATCCCTGTTCCTGTGAGCTATTTTGTGGGTTAGTCAGTGACAATATTGTTAACAATATGGAGATGTATTTTTGCGGTCAATAAGCACAGTGGTATCTGTAGGAGGAGCCTGTGCCCATGTTTACTGTAGCATTAGAGCCGCTTGCGCAGTGCTTCAAGGGCTTACAGTGTAAAGGGAGTCGCAGTTCTGATTTGACCAAAATAAGCTTGTGTTAAAAAACAAAACAAAACATAGCCAGTCTTTAACTGTTTTCCTTTTAATTGGTGAAATTTTCTTATGTGAAAATGTTGTTTATGGAAGTAAAATCTTGACGTGTTTACAAGTCAAAAAAATAGGTTATTGCAACATGCACCCCAAGTTCTTGACTACTAATCATAAAGAGATATCTCAAGAAAAAAAGTACACAGTAAGTCTGTTCTCCCCCAGAAAACAATTTTGAAGAGAATAAAGCTGCATAAACCCAAATGATGGCTGGAGAACACAGGAACAGGCAGCTGCCAGAATCTCACGCTCTGAAATGTAACGTCCCACTAAGCCTATGTTCTATTTCTTACCTACCAGCAGTGCATCCCAGGGGATAAAGCACACATAGACAGCCAAGTACAGGAACTGAGAGCCCACACAGTCAGGGCTTTGAATCAGAATGTGGGCATTAAAAAAAAACAACCTTTGGGCAGGTATTTTCCACTTGTCAGAACAAATTGGTAATGAAGTACAAACTGAATTCATTAAAATTATTTTTTCAGCAGCTTTCAGGTTGCATGGTTTCCAGGGCTGAGAGCTTCAGAGAATATTCTCATAGAGACAGCAGCTGATGGCACCATGTGGTTGTTCTTTCCCCCATTTGTTCTGGCTTACAAAAGGACCAGATAATGCTAATATTTAGTGTCTGCAAGGGTTAACAAACTCCCTGAAACACTCTTATTGGGTAGGCATTTAATATTCATATTGTACATGGGAGAAAACTCAAACAGATTTGTGCTGTCACAATGTCTTGTGAGGGTACACGTGGCCTGCGTGGGTCAAAGATGGAGACCGATGTAGGGCCACTGACCACGGTGGAAGGAAGGAAGCGGGACTCCCTTTCTGACCAGAATCTGTCTTCACAGGCTGGAACATGTGACCCACCAGCCTCTCATCCTTGTTGTACTTGTACCTCCTGCACATGGGATAACGGTGTCCCCAGCACAGGTCATGGTGTATGCCCCAGGGGAGACAGATTTTTTTCCTGCACAAGCAGAGCTCTACCTAACTGCACGGGTAGACTCATCCAGAGTGTGGATCTGGGACAAAGTCATGAAGCTGGTTTCTGACTGCAGGTCTACAAGGCTCATTGGTTGCCTTGCAAACCACCCACCTGGGAATCCCACATCTAATATCTTGAAAAAGGTTAAATACCCACAGAGGAGGTTCAGAGTGAGAAAATAAATCAGCCTGGTACCTAAATAGAGAGAAAAAAAATGAAATTTTTAGATAATAAGCTATAGTGAGAATTAGCCTGTTAAGAGAAAAAGTAGGTAATGCTAAGCATGAGTATTTTGGTGAAAAAAAAAAAGGGAGAAAGGGTTATATTGGAGTGTAGTGTAGTGTGAGGTTAGGTTAGTCCACAGTGGCAGAGAAGAATGAAGGGAGGAGAAGACTTCCATGTTCTCTCTCTGACTCAGGGGATGACCTTCTCGCACAGGGAGCCGCTGAGCTGTGCAGATGCTTCTTTTCAGCGAGGAGCAGGCTGCTCAGCAGTGCAGGTATACTAAATAGCCTTAGTGGAGTTGCTAATGAGCAAAAGAGTGGCATGGGGGAATATTTATGTACAACCATAGGCTCAGGCTTCACCTGGCCTTGGCTTTATTGGAGCTGTTTTGCCTTCCTCTGTTTCTAGTGCAGGGCTCACCAGAAGTAATTTGATCAGTGCTGGCTGCAGTGGTGGCCTTGGGGCACTGACAGTATTAGAGCTCTGGGTGATAGCTCTGCGCCAGGTTTTGGGGTCCTGGCTCTGGGTAGGGTACACTGGAAGGGGCTGCTGCTCTGCTTTGTACATATAACACTGCCCTTTGTGAGGGAGCTGAGCCCAGCGTGGGGCTGGGACTCTGCCCCACTGGTGATGTGGGTTGAAATGTTGCTTTGCTTCCATCACTGGCTCAGAGGAAGAATTTGTTCACCAGAATCAGGGAATTGCAGGGGTTGGAAGGGANTGTGGCCCTCTGCTTGACTCTTTCTATGAGATCCCTGTCTTTTTTTATACTGGGGAGCCCAGAACTGAATACAGTACTCCAGCTGAGGCCTGACCAGGGCAGAGTAGAGGGGAGGACCACCTCCCTCGACCTGCTGGCCACACTCTTTTTAATGCACTCCAGGATCCCATTGGCCTTCTTGGTC
Organism: Penelope pileata; assembly: GCA_013396635.1. Lineage (NCBI taxonomy): Eukaryota > Metazoa > Chordata > Aves > Galliformes > Cracidae > Penelope > Penelope pileata. The sequence continues at coordinate 927,834 of WBMW01001134.1, read as the reverse complement.
ACCAGGGCACACTGCTGGCTCATGGGCAGCCAGTTGTCCACCAGGACCCCCAGGTCCCTCTCTGTAGAGCTCCTCTCCAGCAGCTCATCCCCCAGCCTGTACTGGTGCATGCAGTTATTCCTCCCCAGGTGCAGGACTCTACGCTTGCTCTCGTTAAACCTCATCAGGTTCCTCTCTGCTCAACTCTCCAGCCTGTCCAGGTCTCGCTGAATGGCAGCACAGCCTGCTGGCGTGTCAGCCACTAAAAGGAGGATAGAAGGGGTATAGAAGGAGGAGGATGATGAGCCCGTGCACTTCAGAAGCGAAAAAAAAGCATGAGGCTGTGGCAGGTGACTGAACGCGAGGGCCCAGTCACCCCTTCCCTCAGCACACCGCCCGCAGGTCTCGCCGAGGAAAAACTCCCCACAGCCCCTGCCGGCCGGCGGAGACC